>CM077285.1:65354970-65394970 GCA_039654925.1 Anguilla pacifica | reverse complement strand
AGCAGCTCACAAATTCCGAGTTCACTGCCACTCTACCGTGGCACTGCCAACCGAACAGAGCCCTGTGCTCCTTCATCACTCTGCTAAAGGAGAGAGCCCAGATCCCGGCTACCCACAAGCCCCTTCCACCACTGGGAATAACAGACAGCTACAGGCCACGCCCCCCCCCCCCCCACTCACTGGTCTAGGAATATTCTGAGCCAGGTAAGTCACTGCGACTCTTCCAATGCAAGTTGCTCTGGATAACAGTGTCTGATGAATGAATGTAAATTAATGTCCTGAATTTGATTGTCTCAAAGTCGTTTCCTCAGATTCACCGAGGGGTGGGGGGGGGGGGTTTAGGTGGACCCCTGACCTGCGGTATCCGATACAAGTTCGGGACTGTGCTAGCAGGGCAGGCGATCTTGGCTAAAATGACAGCGGAGGAGGGGGAGGAAACTGCGATGGCCTCAGCTGCGGAGGGAAGGCTCGGGTGCGAGGCTGAGGCCGGTACAGCCCGAGGGGACCCAGCTTCCTCAGACATCACAGGCAGCGGAAGGACACAGTCACCTTGGAGAGAAGCGGAATCAACTGACATTTATAGAGCAGGAGCTTTAAAAAAGGAAAGGAGGCGCATATTAGTGTGTGTGTGTGTGTGTGTGTGTGTGCGTGTACTGTATGAGCGTGTATATGTATGTGTGAGTGTGTGGGTGTATAGCGTATGTGCGTGCGTGTATGTGTACTGTGTGTGAATACATGTATGTGTGTATGTGTATGTGCGTGTACTGTATGTGTGTGCATATGCATGTGTGCATATGTGTGTGTGCATGTGTGTGTCTGTATGTGTGCGTGTGTGTGTGCGTGTGCATGTGTGTGTGTGTGTGTGTGTGCGTGCGTCTGTATGTGTGCGTGTGTGCGTGTGCATGTGTGTGTGTGTGTGTGTGTGTGTGTGTGCGTGCGTGTGTGCATGTACTGTATGTGTGTGTGTGCGTGTGAGCACCAGAGAGGAGGAGGAGGAGGAGGAGGAGGGGGTATCATTGTGATTCATAGCGCAGCTCCATTCAGACTAACGCATCACTCATCCTCTAATTTCATACGGCCGAAAATAACGACGTTCGCCAGCGCGCCTCCCGGGCCTCGAAACGCCATGGCAACGGGCCAGCTCTGTGCATCGCTCCGCTCCTGCTGGGAGAGCAGCGGCGAAGCGTGACCTCACACACACGGGCAACGTGTAGGCAAACACGTCACCTGCACCAAAGGTGGCGCTGCGGTGGCTCGTATACACGGCCACCAAAACCGCACCAGTCAGGCCTGCGCGCCCGATTCCACAGCGGGACGGGTCTTTGGATCGGCCTAGCAGGCTGCTGATGGGACCTTAGCCTGGGTTAGTGGCAGAGCTCACCAAGAAACAGGACAGGCATTCCCTAGCCCCGGGTGAATGTGTGGTAAGAGCTGTATAAAATGGACTGTATGGAAAACATAGCCTGCCTAAGTCGCTCTGGCTTAGAGTGTCCGCTGAATGTAATGTAATGCAATGGTGGGTAGGATATAATCGGCTAAGATACAAGGCTATCCTGTTTCATAAACCTGTGAAAATCACCCCTCGGTGTGGACTGAAGGGCACATAGGTGTACTCACTGCTTCCAGTGACACCGGTAACAACAGAAAGTGAAGTGTGCCCACAGCAATACATTGAACTATGAGGCACTGGCATAAAAGCTGTCATTAAAACAAAACCATTTAGCTAGCAACAGGATCCACAAAAAAGCAAACTGTACCTTGATCATTAGGTTGCTAGGCTGTAATCATCAAGATGTTTGCTGTAACCAAGATATAGCTCCAAGACCTTTATGCAATACTATGTGACCAAGCAGGTGTAATGTTGATTCTTATCAACCGGCTCCGGCAATAGTGGAGGAAGAGAATGATTTAACTCAGGCTGGGAGGGGGGTGGGGGGGGGGGGGGAGTCCCTGACAGACGTCCACCATGTGCGATCTGGGTGCGGTTTTCCACACGAGGAAAAAATAGTAAAACTGAGCACATTCCGCTCGCTTCAGAGGGAATGTAGGCCAAATATATTCCAGGTTCACGATGTCCTCCTCTACGCCGTGCCAATTCACCCTGAGGGTTTAGCCACAGACTTGACTCTTCACTCCCTAACACCCCCATCCCATGACACAATGCCACCTCACAAGCTCCCCTGTTACCGTAGTAACGGACAAAGTGTTCTTGGGTTTCACAGATCCTCCCTTGAGAGTAGCCGGCCACGGGCCCTAAAATGTGAAGAGCCGTCAGCGCACTCTGCTATTTGTAGGCTACATTTTTGTTTTTGGCGTTGCCATCCGAGAGGTAACACCCCAGAACCAGAACGAGCTTCCGTTTCGTGCCAACAAATTTATTTTCACATTTGCCACAGTTAATTAGAAAAGCACAAAACTGGAGCTCTGCAGGTCTGGCCTCATTCCTGCATCCCAGCATGCATTTGAGTAGCATCACATGGGAAAACTGTCAATCAGTCGTCAACTGTTCCAAGGCTACTTGTGACCCCAGGAGACCAGCACTGACTCACAATCCCAGTTTAATTATTCACACATTTAGAGATATTTATCTTAACATTAAAATATCACAATATCATCAATAGCTGGGTGCAGAACTGACACTAGCTGTCAAATCCTTAATGGTCTGGGAGAGACTTTGTCCTGTGCAGGTAGTGGTCACTAATCCACGTCCTGTCTCGGACTTTTGACGGCTTCAAACATCAATAGTCCAAAATTGAATCTGGGGTGGGGGGTGGGTGTAGATGTCATTACGCCCCCGCCCCACCCCCATGTGCAGGTCTGCCCGCTTTGAAGTAAGCAGTCTGCAGCTGACATACTTAGGCTACTGTAAAACCCAAACATAGGCTACCGACCTATTCTGAATCTTAATTCAGAGGACATGCAGACTGCATCAATCAAATAACTGCCCTTGAATTCCAACAAATAGGCCTATGATAAGCAAGCATCAATTTCAGCTAATTACCCATTTGTGCGGCACTGTTGACATGTCTCTTCAGAAACGGACTAAATTAGAATGATTATACAAACACAGGCAGCTAAAATGTCATAAGTCATTTTAAATATGCCAGTGTGTGTGCACTGCAACGCTCCTACTTTGCGCCGGGTCTAAAACTGACTAGATTTTAACAACTCGGGCCAAATGTAAACCCCGTGTAATACGGGTCTGCCTCCGTAGCCGACTGCTGAAATTACCGCGTTATGAAAACATCGCATATTTTCCCTTATTCACCCTCGCGACGCATAGCCAATAGCCCAGTAGTCAGCTGTGTCCGCTCTCGCAAGATTTTAAAATAGCCGTGTTACACATTGACATCCTGACCATTAAAAAGAAACGACAGCAGTTGAAGCAGCTACATTTGCACGTATCGCAAGGATACTATTATATTTTCAGTTCTCTTTCGGTCGACTGAAGGTTTTCCAATTCCAATTTTCGTGTCCGATCCTTCTCAAGAGTATTGCGCCTCCACAGTCCTACTGCAGTATTCAATCCAGTGATCATTACGTCAATTAAACCAATTAATAAATACTTCGATTAAGAATTAGCCTACGCTTTTTTAGATTGTGGTCAGTTGGATAGTTACTAAGGTTTCGCCATGATATTCAACTATATAGAGCACACTGAGACGTACAGTTGCTTAGTCAACCACTTTTTCCAGTTGCTTGGAAATGTACCAAAGCAGCCATACCCGTTCACATAAGAATGTTTTCTCATTCAAACATTCACACAGCCCCGAAATGTGCCAATAACAATCACGCATAGGCTATTACAGACAAGCGAATTTTCTTGTTTTAATCCTTACCTGCCAACGGTTTGGTTAGCGAGCTGTCGCATTCGATTGAATTGCTTCTTCATCTTGTATTTTCCTGCGTTAACCCCAATTGCGAAAAAGACTCGGCATTTCTCATTGACGAACCACCAAGACCCTTCAGTGCGTTGCAACACAATCCACTCTGTAACAATCCTCCTTCATGGCAGTCGAAAACAGGTAAAAAATAAAAAGTAATTAACTAATTCAGTGCATTTTCTTGTTCCAAGCGCCTGCTCCTCTGCTCAGAGATGCTGGACCAATTTCTCCTCTTCGGGCAGAATGACAGCTCACGACAAGCAGACGCTGCTCTCCAGCGCACTATGGGAAATGTAGTTTTCTATACAAGCTGTCAAAAAGCTTTGGAAGCAAAAGTCCTTTTTTTGACTGATGAACCTAGCATGGTTTCTCTCTCTGTTCCCCTAAATTCCGCTATATTTTCATATTGCCAAAATATAAACAACAATGAATCAGAATTTTTTTCTTCTTCACAAAGTCAAAAAAATAAATAAATAAATAAACAGCAATAAGACTTTCACTACTATCTTTTTAAGTTGTGTTGTTGTGAAAAGATGAAGTGTTAAAGGAATTTAAATGTGTTCAACTCCCTTTTTGCCAAGCCACAATCACCGAATAAAATAGTAGCTACTGATTGTAATTAAACATTTTGTAATAATAAGGAAAATAATTCTCTCTTTCTCTCTATCTGTCTCTCATTGACACATAGATTGACACACACACACGGCACGGCACACGCACACACAAAAGTGGCTAGGGTTGTGGATAGGTGTGCAATGATGTTATGCCTACAGATATAGTATGGGGGGGTGGAAATGGGTCTGAAATCGTCTATGTCCCACACGGTTCAGGTGGGTGATATATGACCTCCCCCTTGGGTGGTCGATAATAGGTTCTCTTACACTAACATCATTGTGTAAGCTGCTTTGTAATTACTTTAAGTGTATTTCCTTGCTTTATATCAATAACCCCCAAATGTCCCTATATCAGCCATTGAAAGGTGGCATTTCGTTATAAGCTTCTGAAAATATCTGACATGTATATGTATGATAAGATAAGATACGATATACTTTTATTGAACCCCGTGGGGTAATTTGTCCTCTGCATTTGACCCATCCTAGTTACTTAGGAGCAGTGGGCAGCTGCCTGTCTGTGCTCTGCCTGGGGAAACAACTCCAGTTCTGAGGCCAGCGCCTTGGTCAAGGGCAACTGCAGGAGCACTCCTAACATGCATGTGTGGGAGGAAACTGGAGTACCTGGAGTAATCCCACGCAAACACAGAGAGAACATGCAGACTCCATGCAGAGAGGACCCGGTTGGACCCGGACCCGGATTCGAATCCAGAACTTCCTTCTTGCGAAGCAACAGTGCTAACCACTATTCCACAGTACCCGCCCTTGTAAAATATGCTTAATCATGCAAAAAAACAAACAAAAAAAAAAAACTGTCTGGGCCAATCAAAAACATACATCAAACCCGAAATTGTATCAAAAGCCCCCCAGAAAGTGAACTATCCTTTTGCAATACAATGAGACAATCCTGAACAAACAGTGCCACCTTGTGCTTAAGTGAACACATTACAGCTCATTTACCAATGACAAAGGAGGAAAACAATAATGACAATCACAACAAATACTTTGACCAAAAGTAATGAAGAACAGACATTTTGTTTCAAGCTTGTATTCAAGGATCTCCTCTCTTCTAAAATGATTTTAAAAAATGAAAAAACAAAGTTACCAATGCTCCCCTTGCATTGCTGATGTTTAAGTTAAAAACATTCCTGATTTCTTCTTCTGAAAAGGACCTCGGGAACTATAATAAGCTACATGTTCTCCATCCAGAAACACACATGGGTGGCTCCCTCTTCTAAGTCCATGGGCATTGGGCCAGTACCTTTAACTAGCCCTGTGGGTAAGTCTCCATCCCCTCCCTGTGGGAATGTGGTTCCTTCAGAGGTTTAATTGACTCTAATAAAGCACAAATCTTCACTGAAGGAAAAAAGAAGTGCTTGGAATGTTTCTCCTGGACTGCCTCCAAACATATTCTGCGTTCAGTGGATATGGGCGCTTCCAAGACAGGCTGACCCCCATAATTCCCCACTTCACTCATAGTTTCACCCCCCCAGACTTGCAGTCTCATAGGTCAAAGGACAAACACATGAACCACGTCAGTGTTGCATCATCGCCAAATGGGAAGAATTACAGATGTCCTAACTCGTCACATTGAAGAACAGTACGCAGGAAATACCCACAATAAGGAATACATTTATTGCCATTACAGAGTCAGCAGTAATATGTCAAGTGTAAATGTTCTACCCCTCAGTGAAACTCTCTCTCTCTCTCTCTCTCTCTCTCTCTCTCTCAATTCAATTAAATTCAATTCGCTTTATTGGCATGACAAATTTGTACATTTGTATTGCTAAAGCTTGTAAGGAACAGCAATGTATATATATATATATATATGTATATATATATATATATATATATATATATATATATATATGTATATATATATATATATATATATATATATAAATAACAATAATAAATAAAATAACAATAATAAAAAATAAAATCTCTCTCTCTCTCCAATCTGTGTGTGTGTGTGTCTATGTGTGTGTGGTTAAAATATACCCTCAAGATATTCTAGACAAATACAATCGTTTCTAAAGACTGCATAGGTCCTCTTTTGCTTTCCAGAGAAAAACAAAAACACATCTCTGCTCCTGCCATTTTCAGAAGATTCCTCACAATAACAGATACAGGCTCGGGCCAAAGAAACATGATAAACAGCATAATCCAGGACCCCCCAAGGCCAATGAAGCAGCATCATGGGATGAATCCATGCACAGTCAGGTATTCATCAGAGTGTGTGTTTGGCACACACACCTGTGAATCTAATAAAGATGGGGAGCCGTGCAATTTAAATCCATCGTACCATCTGACAAAAGGGCAGTCATCGGGACAATAAGAAAATGTTTAGTACAGTATAGCACTGACTGCACCCTTTTTGTTTGATTTAAGGACACCACTGTAAAGAAATGTCTAGCTTCTGGACCTGATTCCTGAAATGTGAGCACAGAAACTTAGAAAGTGAAAGGTGGGGCTTGAGTCTTGGAACCCACAGCTCTGAAGGACAACTCCACGGGAAAAGCAACAGCAACGGCTCCACGAAGAATTTTGGGCCCCATGAGGAGACCTCACATTGGGCCCCACCACCACATAAAATCACATTTTATAATATTTTTTCAGGGTCAGTCAGGGCCCTTGGAACCATCCTAACTCTCTCCCCTCCCCCCACCCCCCACCCCCCACCCCCCTCCCCCCTCCAGCTCACGCACCACTGGGCAACAGGGGGCAGCACAAGAGATGGTGAGAACCACAGTCTATGGTGAGAACACTTCCCCCAAACTGCCCTTTATCTCTCCTGGCTATAAAAGCATCGCCGTACTGCTTGTGGGATAATACAATGTCTGAGCAAGAAGGGACTAATGAGTGCACCTGCAGTTAAAGTTTCAAATAAAATCGACGCAGTGAACATATTGCCCAGCGTTGTAGCTTAATATGACCGATGGGAGAAACATAATCGAGCAGCTGTGCAAGTGGAACTGTCCACTGGAGAAGGTGTACAGTCCTGCATCGCACTCCCGTCTGTCAGTTACATTACATTTATTTGGCAGATGTTTAGTCAGCATTGAAGTAAAAAAGATTGTGTTTCTTTGTCCCCCATAAAATTAGTTTCCAGCGTGGGGCTGAGCATATCCCACCCCAATTTCATTTCCGATTCCCACTATCAATTTTCTGCAGTGCATTAAGAAATCAGTGCAGGGAAATTCTCTCCAGACTAATTAAGTGAAAAAATGTATTTCCATCAAAAATAAAGAATGCCAAATTTAAACCTGATCATGCTGAGACCTGTGAACCTCCTTGTGAGACATGTGAACCTCAGGGGGCTAATGTCAAGTTTCAGAGTTTGTGCACTAGAAGTTAGGGACCAGCAGCTATACTTGCCGTCATTCGTGGCAGCTCTATGGAGCATGCCTGGTTGTGTTCACAATTTTCCGTCTTGACGAAAATTAAGAAAAGAAAGCAAAAAACGCTTGCTGTGCCAAATCAATTCAACACGCACCTTATTCTACCTAAAATCTAGTTATTCTAGTGCTTCTATCCTGGACCTTAGCTGGTTGCTGGATCTAGATCTGTCCGTCGCCACTGAATCCTTGCTTATCCTTGAATCAATGTCTTTCTTCTGGCGTAATTGACTCTTTTCCACGGCAACTCTCTTGCCGACCTGGATGTAGCCTAGGTTACACAGCATGGTCTTTGCTAAGCTGTTATGTCCACCGTCAGCGTTTTTCTTTGCTAACCGATGTACCAAACGGTGTCAATCTCGTTTGTATTTTTTCACTTGCCTGCAAAAGAACAGAGAGGCAGCGACCAATTAGCCTACTTTTTGTTTCAGGTCTTCTTTGTCTTGTAGAGCCTATAAAGTCTTAGTTTCACCTAAGTTTAAATGGTTAAGCTTCATTTACTTTTTTACGCTTACTTTTTTGTTTAGTTGTTCTGTGTTCGTTTTTCTGGCGCCCATGTTATGTTGGCCTATCTCTCACTCAAGAGAAATTAGGTAGAATTTTTCGGAGCTCCAATCGACTCAGTGTTGCTAGGTCAGTGAATTTCCCACCCATTCGGGCTACTTTGATGATGAACTTGCAGGTGAAAAATACCCTCACGCAAGGGGAATTGGCAAATATATGTTAAAACATCTCTGAACTTAGATTTCGTCTAGATTCCATCTATGTTCAGACTAAAGCTCACTGGGAAAATATATTCACGAAAAATTGCTGAGAATCTAGAGGAACCAATAATTAAAAGTGACACATAAGCGCCGCTGGTGTAGTGGTATCATGCAAGATTCCCATTCTTGCGACCCGGGTTCGATTCCCGGGCGGCGCACTTCCTTTTGCAATGTGAAAGATGTATTTGCCCAAACAGCAAACCTGCTGACTATGCATAGCAATAACAATGCCGTAAAACCCAACATTCTCATCCGATTGCGCAAACACAATGAACTACTCCTGCACGCAGTGAATAAACGGATACATGAAATGACAAAACGAGCTACACAACTTTTCAGAAACTAGAGGAGGTGAAAAACGCGGCGTCAGGTTGCACAGCAACGAAGCAACAACCACGTTCATTTCGGCACGCAAGCAAGCCTTGTGGACTGCATCTACGACGCTCTTTAAAAACAAGAAGCATGACAACAAGGCATTTTAATCTTACAACTGATTTGGCTAGTTCGCTTGGCTAGCTAGTAGGGATGCAGTCTATGAGATGCTCTCTGTCAACTAACCAAGATTTTTTTTCTTCAAAGGAGCTGAAGACGCAGAATTAGACGGGAACATAATATGAACAATATATAGCTGTCGGATGCATTTTAATTAGAATCACTTGAAAAATCGCACTCCTTTTCCTCCTATTTTAGTTTGGCTACATGTGTAAATCAGATCAAATTGATTGTCGTTAATGTTAGACTTGGCCACAAAAGCAAAATGAAACACTTCGAAGACCAGGAATTATGCCAGTTCAGACTCGACTTTGAAAACCAGCTGTGGTGCAGACGCGAAGATAGTAAATTCAGCACATGCGGAAACTGCCAATCGTGCATCTGTATAAATAAACTGCACGACACAACGCAATGGCTCGTCCAAGCTGGACAGACGTTAAAGTTGAAGTTCCTTATGGGCGTTCTCATCAGATGTAAAAGTGTAGGTATTCTCGAAAACACTCGGAAGATTATACAGGTAGCACTTGGGAAAGATTTCACCTACGCCAGATCCCGGCAAAAACCAAAAGTGCCGGATGATTTGACCACTTCGAGTCACAACAGAACGATTGACAGAACATGGTTTGCAAGGGAAGTTTTGGAAACATGGGATTGGTTCAGCTGCAGCAAGTATTGGGTCAAAACGAATTACATTTTAGGACTTCTATCTCTGTGCGAGACGGAACTTCTTCAAGCTCTCGGAAATCTCATTCGGGTACTCATTGAGAGAGAGAGACAGGCTTTCCTATTGCACGATTCTGGTAGGTGGTAAGGTTTTCAGAGAACATGCTTATTTTCATCATCATCTTCAGAAGGTTTTACCTTCAGCAAAAACATTGACTAGGTTACTGTAATGTGTGATTGCTTTTGAAGAGGTAAAACGCTTCTCATGGATTTTCTTGTTCATGTTATCTTTCATATGAGGGACCCTAAACCCTGTCACTCCAGGATCTCCTGGAATAGTATAAATATTTGATAATTTCATTAATTACAGTATTTAAAACTGTGCAAGGTTTGCTTTACCTGAAGTCTCAGATAGGTCATTTAAGACATGAAGATATGAACATAATATTAATTAGCGTAAAAATACTTTATGCTGTGTTCTTTATGCTGGGAGTCCTTCACGGAACCAGGGAAGTCCCCCGGCACCAGTTTGTGAACCCCTGACTCCTTAGTTTCTTTTCTGTTCTTCTACATTTGAGTCCTGGATGTTCTTGAGGATGACACCTCCTCCATCCCAGAATCCCACTATTCCTTCAACCCAGAGGGTCGACCTGAGCTCGAGCTGCTTTTGAATACCAGGTCCACCTCTATGGTGCTTGACCTGCCCGGTGACACCTGGGACCCGGATTGTCCTGAGGTCCCACTGGATATTCAGTCGAACTTGCCGCTCAGTAAAGCCCAATGGGAAAGTATGCTGCTCTCCTCAAATATATACCCTTGGATTTTAATACTTATATTCTTTTATTAAAAATACATAGGATGAGTGATAAGAGACATGCTTTTTATTTTTCATTTATTACTTTGAGATGATTAATCGGAGTCATTCATGACTGTCCCAGCAGAGGGATAGACATTAAGACTTAAATTCCCAACCCTTATCATCAAACTCCCAATAAAAATATAATTATATATTTAGAGGCGGTCTGTATATATGTGACATTTCAGAATATTAAAAATCATAAATTATATAGACTGTATGCATGCATTTATTTATAATTTTTTGGCAACTTATATGTTATTGCACAGATGTGACCTGGATCTTTGCAGCCTCTTCCTGCTGTTGCATGGTTGTGTCGTGTTTGTGCTGCAGGCTTGTGCCCCCCCACGGAAGCACGCTGGGCCAGGTTAGAGGCGCTGGACTGCAGGGGAGGGGTTTCAGAGAGAAGGAAGGGCGGACGTGGGACTGAAACCCCGTACCCGGAAGAGCCGGCGCTCAGCGTGGTCCCGGGTACTTCCGTGTCCCTGTCTGGGGTCAGCCGTCACCGGGACTTCATCCGGAGCCTTCCTGTCCACCTGGCCAAATGGATTCTGGGTAATGGAGTTCTGTAGTGTAATAGCAGTGGCACAAAGTCCCTGGTTTGGCTCCCCTGGTGTGGCTATCACAAAACACCGGCACTACATTTCGGAGCCATTTTGTTATTTAAATGTGCAGTTAGGAGTGATTTTTTTAGTATTTTCAAGTTCACGGACTCCAGTGAACCCTCGTACGCCTCAATATCCCCTCGTGTCATGTGATACCTTTCGTTCTGGTGAAGGAAAGCTCTGTGTCGCAGCGGTGCCACCTTTTGTTGGCACCACAGTGCCTGCTGACGTGGCGGTGAGTCGGCCCCGTTGAGAGGCGGATTAAGCCTGTGGGGGCACGGCTTCAAAGCCGATGACTTTATTACCTCCTGAGGACTGGGTAATTAAGCTCCTTCTCTCACCGACGCCATGCTGGGCATGTGCTGTTGTTCTGGGAGCGCAGGATGCACACACAAAACACCCTAGCAACCTGAGAAAGCCCCCCCCCCCCCCCCTTCCGGCACATCGACAGACTGCAGCATTGGCCTTCAGGGACCCGCTAACTTTGCGCTGCCGCCGCCCACTTAAACAGGGCGCCACAGGCAGTAATGAGCTGAGCTAATGCAATAAGAGATTATGGGCTCATTCTCTTCTGACTCAGACTAGACTTGGGGTGCTAAAACCGCCAACGTTTTATTTATTTTTTTTGTTCATTTCACCGCGTCCCTTTTAAACGGACAGACAGGTAGACGTTTAACCAGACAGACGGTTACAGACGGTTAAGTACAGACAGTGTGTCTGGCTGTCTTTACTGTCAAAATGTATTTTTAATGTTTTTGGAACAAAAATTTGTCTGCCAGGGTAGATTGTTTACAAATTTGCATAAATCCATCATGCCTGCACACGGCTCAGTTTTGGTTTTTACATAATTGTTGTGTCGGACTGATGTAATTTGTACAACGGCCCACACAGGGCATGTTACCCGTATTTGCGCTGCTTTGCACCAATCAACACTCATTTAGCCACAGCTGTGCCTGGAACGGCAGTGTACACTTTGGGAGGACCCAGCTGGTGCGGTTAGCGGTGTTGTGCTGTGTATTTCAGGCCTTTTGGACAGAGCCACGCTCCTCAACTGCCACCATGTGTCCAAACACTGGCGCTTCCTGGCCGAGGAGGTCCAGGAAGAGATCGAGACCAAAAGGATGGTGGAGAACCAGGCGATGATACTGCAGGTACAGTTAGTGGAGCAGCAGCTGAATTCTACACTGTAGCCTCTATACAGATACGGGCAGAAAATAATAATAATTAAAAAACAAGAATTTCAGTGGGTACCTGCATCTCTGTGTTTGTTTAGGTCATTATATCCCTGTGCATCATTCAGAAAAGTTGAAAATAATGGTACAGTAGGAGAAGAAATGTTTGCTCTTTCCCCACAGAAACAGAATCTTTTTTTCCTCGTTTAATCTTAGTTTGAGGGTAACGGCTGTTTTCCCTCAGTACAACTCAGCAAGGATATCTCCTGCAGGCGCATGGATTCAGATTAAAAGATAAGGCCGCTAACGAGCTCTGGCTGCGTACTCGTGGAAATGCGTAACGAGCAAAGTAGAATGAAAAATGTGCTGACATCTGACGTTGTGTAAAACATGAGAATGGAAAATGTGCTCAGATACTGTGGGACAGTTTGTACATTTTAAGTGTAGCGAAGTGATTTCTTCCAGCACTGAAGTCGGCCCTGTATCCCTTAACCATTGCCAGCGGAATATGCAGTGCAAAACAATCTATGATGGAGTACTTTTAACTGTAATAGGATACACGTGACTCATATAAATTCAGTTAAGAGTTGACTTTTAAAACAGATAATTGTGCTGTGGCATGAAAGAAATTGCTTATGCCTTGATGCTGGGGTTTATATGAACTCTGCATTGTGTGGATGGAGTTTGTGATGTACCAGTGCTGTGATTGGCTGATGGATTTTAACGTATAACGACCTGCCCCGTCCCCCTCAGGGCAGCTCCAAAGCGTGTGCCAGTACCGCGTACAGCAAAATCCGGGAGGTCCTCGTCCCCACAGCCGAAAAACAGGAGGGCGTTGTTTCGGAAGTCAGAACGGTAACATGTCATAGTCCAGCCAATGATTCACGAATATTTAATGAATGCAGTCCATTTACCATTTACCAATGCAGTACAGAGATCTCAAACTCTTGGAGGGCAAGATCCTGGAGGGCTGCTGTGTCTACTGGTTTTTTAGATGTGTTCCTGCACTTAAGGGCTTGATTTAAGTCATTGATTGGCTAAAGAGTCTGTGTATCTTATTTCCAAGGCCTAAATTGGCTGCTGATTGAAAGGAAATCATCAGAACCGGCAGATACTGCTGCCCTCCAGGACAGGAGTTTGACACCCCTGGTGTACTACGTCCGCACCCAAATCCCAAATCTGACTCTGTCTCACCTCTGGGCTCTCTCTCACCCCTCGGCCCTCAGGACAGGGGCTTTGAGTCCGCCTATTCCGGCTGCACAACAAAAATAGTGGAAATGGAGGAGAAAAACATGTTCTGCGGGGCATACAACATCCTGGTGCTGTCCCACAAGTGAGTTCCTTTTGAAGTATGTGTTAGAGCCCAGTGTCTAACAGGTGAGCGTTGACCTGGCATCAGATTGACGAGTTGTAACAGATGCACTGGCGCCCCCTGCCTGTACACAGAGTTTATGTACACTACATACCTCGGCTACATTAAAATTTTGAAATTCAACTGCCTGCAAGCGTAAAAGCTTGTGTATCAATGTATACGATTTTAAGTCTATTTAATGGGTGAGGTGGTATCCACATTTGCTCATACTTTTTCTGCTTTCTACTTTGGGGAGACATTGTGTGGGCACCCCTGATCAGATTGTGTAGATTTGGGTTCTTGAGCAGGTGGAGCAGGAAAGACTGAGAACCAGCACCAGAAACTTAAAGCAAACATGGCTTAAAGCTGAGTCCAGGTGTCTTCTTCCCTGTGGCTGGTAGGGAGGATTCCTCCAGAGTGGTGCACTACAGTGGAGGGCAGCTGGTTGCCGTGGGTTCGCAGGACCGGTTGGTGCGTCTGCTGGACGTGCAGACGATGAGGGAGCGGTCCCTGGTGCTGCACGGCCACGCAGGAAGCATCAGGGCCGTGTATCTGTGTGAGGACCGGGGCCTGGTGTTCAGCGCTGGCTATGACCTCAGCATCAGGTGAGAGCGCCCACTTCCTGTCTGAGCCTGGCGCTTCCTGCCAGACCATATAACCGATATACTGGGCACGTCCCCTCACTTTTCACTCCTCACCTCCTTTCCTCCACTACCCCACTACCACTCGTCTCCTCCCTGGAAGTATGTGGAGGAAAGGAGGGGAGGGGACAAGTTTGAAGGCGCTTCGCTAATACAGTTCTGTGCAGTTCGCTCGTCTCCTCCAATATTGGGACACTGGAGGGAGAGAGGGCACAAAGATCGGTTTCTGGGGCACGGAGGAGATGAGGTGGTAGTGGAGGAAAGGAGGATACATTTCTTGTGTACTGGGACGCACCCAGCATATGCGCAAATTCGGCATCAGATAGACCTCCAACTTCCTCTCTGAACATACAGCTATGGCCTCAGATTGACCTAGACCATCCACTTCCTTTTAGGGAATATTCACATTGACATTTTTTTTAGCCAAAGTTTAAGTTCATTCTTAGGCCCAGGTAAGATATTTTAAAAAGAAAACAGCAGCCTTAAGAAATGATAGTCATATCTTTGCTCTGGATATAGTGCCAGATATAATATTATCTGCTCCCTTCAAATGTCAAACAGATATGTAATACGTTCTATTTTTAAAAATAACATTTTCAACAAGCTCAGTAACTGAATTATCATAGTGCCCAATCTTTACTTTTGAGTGAAATGAGCCTTTGTTATCCTCCATTCTTTCATTCTTTCGTTCCCCTGAGGTGCTGGAACTTGAGGACTGGCGTCTGCACAATGCTGTTCCGCGGCCATTTTGGCACCATAAACTGCCTGGATTTGCATGGAAACACGCTGGTGTCTGGAGCCAAGGACTGCAGGGTTAAAGGTGAAAGAAAGGGCTTTAACCTTCAGGCTCTTCGGTGCGAAGCTCTATCAGACCACCTTTTACAAGTCACAGTTTTCAAATGTTTTGTCATTCCCTGACGTAAAGAGATACAACAGTGAGGACAAACCTTACGATCGGTTTATTTGTTCTGAGAGTACCACCATAGAATTACCTTGTTATGTACCTTTCTACCATTTTCATGTGTCCCCCATTTAAAATTTGAAAAGACCTCCTGCAGTCACTCCTGGTTTGCAGAATTTTCTCAGTTTCATCGTTCTTAGTTTCAATGTGTTCAGTTTGCCTCAATATTCTTCCTAGCCAAGTGATTAGTATGGAAGAACTGCTGTTTCCACCTAGTGACTGTTAATGCACCTGCGGCCCGCTGGAGAGCATATTACTGTGATTTGAGGTACTGGTACACAACAAGGGCTGATCCATTTTAGGATTTTGTGCCATCTTCTGCTCTTAATTATTTAATTAGATCGATCACAGCTAGATCTGACATTTTATCAGCAACAGCTACAGACACAGATGTATCCTAAAACATATCCTAAAGATTTTACTGTGCTCCAGTAAAGGAGTGAACCAGCGTAGTTTATAGAGCTGTTGAAAACTAAAAGGTAATTGTCTTGAACAGAAACCAGTGCACAGATCAGCCCTCCAGGGCTGGAGTTGTGCACCCCTGATTCAAGAGAAGGGGTCCACAAGGTCAACGGCCACACTTTTGCCCATTTATAGCTCATGTAGGCGTGTCAGCGCATGTGACTTATTTCACTGTGCATAACATGTATGTGTGTCAGTGAGAGTGACTAATCTGTCTGTGCATAACATGTGTGTGTGTCAGTGAGAGTGACTTATTTCACTGTGCATAACATGTATGTGTGTCAGTGAGAGTGACTTATTTCACTGTGCATAACATGTATGTGTGTCAATGCGTATGACAAATCTGTGCATAGCATGTATGTGTGTCAGTGAGAGTGACTTATTTCACTGTGCATAACATGTATGTGTGTCAATGCGTATGACTAATCTGTGCATAGCATGTCTGTGTGTCAGTGAGAGTGAGCAGGCATGGGGCTGGCCGGGGCAGCGAGGCTCATGGGTATCCGTGGCGGGTAAACGCATGCGTGGGCGGTGAGCATGAGCGCGTGTCTCTCTCTCCGGCGCAGTGTGGGACCTGCGGACGGGGCGGGGCTTCCCGAGGCTGCGTTTTCGGCACGACGGCCCGGTGCTGAGCGTGAGGGCGGGGCGGGGCCTGGTGCTCAGCAGCTGCGACAGGGGTCTGCTGAAGCTCTGGGACATGGACACTGGGGGGCTCCTCAAGGTAGGGGGGGGCGCTACTGCTGCTCGACTTTAGGGCCCAGCCCCTGTTTGGGGGGCACATGTCTGAGCCATGGCTGTACACACCGGTGATCTTCATTCCTGGTCCTGGCAGGCCACAGTCTATTTTTTCTGCTTTAATATCAGCGACCAATTCAGACCCAAAAAAAAAAACCAGGTGAGGTGAGTTAACTGTGTAATCAGCTCCTTTTATTGATCAATTAAGTGTCTTGTAATAACAAAACCAGCAGAGCGTGTGGCCTGTCAAGACCTGGAATGAAGATGACTCACACCCTCATGTCCTCAGTGGCATGCAGATACCTCATCTCCACTACATTGAAATTCTCAGGAACAGACTGCTTATATTTTCCCTTTCCCTTTGACCATTATTTTTATTTGGGTTATTGGACCATTTTGGGTTCGCAGATATGTGTTGTTCTTGACATGGACAATATGTGACTTGTGCTGTATGGGCTGTACTGATGCAGTCAGTATGGAGGGCGGTCCTGACCCATTCCTCCACCCCTTCTGCACTGCCAGCTCATAGACAGCCAGCAGGGTTCAGTAAAGTGCCTGCACCTGGACGAGTGGCACATCCTGTCGGGGGGAGCGGATGGGTACGTCACGGCCTGGAGCACCAGCAGGGACCACACCAAGAGCCTGATGACTTACCGCCACCCGAGGTGAAGGTGGGGCGCAGGGCAGGGGGCAGGGGGCAGGGGGCTCGGCCTAAAGCTGTGTGTTCATGCAGGGTCTGGAGAGTGGAGCCAAGGTCCATTACAACTGACCTACAATTTAACCTCACTACAGGACCATGGTTTACTATGACATTTAACATTAATATTACATAAGGTTAGGTGTAAGATCTCAAATATGTGATTAGAATGTTCTTGACTGAATGTTCTAATGCTGATGTAACAATCACTGCTGGTGACTGAAAGCAGTGGAGTTCTGGAACACTGAGTTTGAATTTTGGAGAAAAAAAATATTCCAAAAAAACCTAATGGTTAAGGCACTGGAGCTGAAGAAAGGGTTTTCGTGGGGCTAAAGGTGAGGCTGTCGTCCTCTAGGGAGGTGCTGACCCTGACGTTCCTCTTCCTGCGTGTCATCACCGGCTGTGCGGACGGAAAGATCCGGGTCTTTGACTTCCTGACGGGCAACTGCCTGAGGGTCATCATTTCCAACAGCCAGCAGAGCCCTGTGCTCTCCCTGCACATACACGACAACAAGTAACTCTGACCCCGCCCCTTGACCTTTCCAGTGTTGTCGCACCTCCCTCTATGCTTTTGACTCCTCCCCTGAGTCCTTAAGACTCCGCCTCCATCATCCTGACCACACCCCCAACCCCCAAACTGCTTTTTTCTCCCTGCTTGTTGCCTCTACATATTTCTGTCAGTCACCTGTCTTCCCCACCAGTTACACCCCCCCCAGCCCCCACTTGCTCTCTTTACCTTCGAATCAATCTGCCACCAAACAACTGCTCTGCAGTGGGTACTTTATTCCCTCAAATGGCAGATCTCAGATCTGCCCCCATCCCATTTAAACAATAAGAACTGAAACACCGTTCATGCTTTCACCTGATCTGGGATCAGTGGGTGGATGGCAGATGCTGCTCTCTGCCCTGCAGTGCCTGCAGTGAGCTGCTGTGGTTCTGACAGTGTTTCCGCTGTGATCCTGACCTGTCCTCTCTGTTCCCAGCATTGTAATAAACACCAGGACCAGCGTGCTCTTCTTCCAGTTTGGGCAGGAGGGCAGGGAGCCCTCGGAGTCCCTGGAGGGTGAGTGTGTGGACGAGGCGGAGCGGGACTCCCCCAGGAGTCACCCCCACTCCCCCACTTCCCCCACCCTGCCCCAGAGTGCAGTGCAGATGGGATCCAACAGTGGGATGGTCCAGAGCAACTGGAAGCAGGCTGAGAAGGACTCAATTTCCCATCATGCTCACTGCCTGTCCATTCCCAGCATGCAGCGGGAAAAGAGTAAGTGCTCCTCACAATCCATTCACACTGAGCATTGAGGACGTGCTGGGATTAACCTCACTGTGTTGACATTAATCATGCTCTGTTGAGATTAACCTCACTGTGTAGAGACTAAGCTCACTGTGTTCAGTTAAATCTCACCTTGTTGAGATTAACCTCACTGTGTTGAGATTAAACTCACTGTGTCGAGATTAATCACACACCGTTGAGATGAACTTCACTGTATTGTGATTAATCATGCTCTGTTGAGATTAACCGCATTGTGATGATTCAGATTGAGCTGTAAATCAGTCGCTTTTCCAGGTGCTCAGCAGAGGCCTCTCAGACCAGCCACGGGTTCGGTGCCCCGAGGACGCCCCCACAGCCAGGCCTACAGCAGTCTGCAGCCGGACCCAAAAGCAAAGCCCCCCACAGCCCTCTGTCCCAGGACAGGCACCAGCAGGACCAGGCAGAGGCCCAAAACCACCCCGTCCTGCTCTGGTGAGGCCTGCAGTCTCCTGTCATTCCAGTCACATGTATGGGGTGTACAGAACTGTGTTGGTGATGAGTGCCTTTACTGTGTAACCCCTCCCCTCCCACAGTGAGAGAGCCCGTCGTCCCGGTGAAGTTGGGGTGTTCCCACAGTGGAGGGGCCAAAAAGAACGGGCTCAGCCAATCGCCCACTAATAAACACGCCCCCTTGGAGGCCAATGTATCCCAGCAGCCCTGGCCATGCAACCGACCCGGCTGCAACATTCACCCTAATGTGGGTGTGTTTGAAGCTTGGGGGTCCCCCGATTCTCCCCTTCGGACACAACCAGGGGCCAAAGCGCCGCTGCCGGGGACAACAAAGCCCGCTACGCCCCCTGCTCCCAGCTCCGCCTCCTTTCCTCGCCGCCGCCCTTTCACCGCCGCTCCCAATGTGGGGCGTTCCCAGACGGGACAGGGACTGGGCGGCCCCCGCCCCAGCCCCAGCGTGGAGGCGGGGAATAAGCAGTCGGGGGTCCCGTACGGGATGGGGTGTGGGAAAACGGTGTGCAGAATCGGGGCCTTCACAACCACAGCGGAGCGGGACGTCAACCCGGAGCGGTGCGCGCCGATGAGCGCCCCCTGCAGACGGCCGCGGCCCCGCGTGGCTTTCGACGCGCCCTCTGACCCCGCCCCCGCGCAGGCCGCCGCCTTCGACCCGTTCCGGAAGCGCTCGCTGTTCCGCCTGCTGACGGCCGGGCAGCAGGAGGAGCGGGAGAGGGAGGCGCTGCGGGAGCACGAGGAGGCGCGCGCCAGAGCGCGCCGCAGGGAGGAGATGCAGAGGAGGAGGGCCTGGCGCATGATGGCCAAAGGGCTGCCTTGCGCCCTCTACAGGAAGGAGGACCAAATACACGCCCCTGAGTTGGGTCCTGGTACATACATCTGAAACACATACAATCACACATACACACACCCATACACACACGCACATGTGAACGAGAAGACACACACACACACACACTCACACAGGTCTCCACACCTGTTTCCCCCCTCAGTTGTCCATACGGACACTGATGGCTTCCTGTGCTGAACGAGGCGATTGTGATTATGACAGTGATTTATCAGCACTGAGTTTTCCAGGCTAGCACCATGCACTTAATTCACTGTTATTATATCACAGTTCACTAACTCCCAAAAAGCCAATGAAGATCATGTGTGCATTGCTAAGTGTTGTATAAATATATATTCTACTGTGTGACAGCTCCCACTCCCCAACTGCAGTATGGGAGGTATGTGTATTTTTTCAGGTGCCGGACAAAATGGTTTCCTGTCTTTAAGTGTACATGTGTATTGGTTGGCTTGTCAGTTTATGAGTTAAGGAGGCCCTACTAGTGTTCATGTTTTATATTCGTGTGAACCTAAGGACAAAGTAGATGAGTGTAACCCCCCTCCTGCTTTCCTCTAAATAACTGAGTGTAATAAAAATGAATGAACTAACTAAGAAAAAAGCCCCAGAAAAAAAAAAATTGATGGTGACAGCCAGTAGGGGGCAGTATAGCACAACGTCAGCGAGCAGGTGCTGCTCCGCTTTAGACCCACCGGCCTGTTGCCTGTTTTAAGCCCCGCGCTGCTCTTCTGGATGACCGAACACAATGGGGGAGAACAATGGGGTGTAATAGAATGTCAGCCTTAACGTTCCGTAATCTCTGTCTCTCTGTGACGTCGGCCTCCCTGGCCCCTCTGAACAGCATGGCACCTTCCCTATCTCAGTGTGGATGCTTTGCTTATGTTTGCTCGCGTCTCTTTCGCAACGAGGCCCAGATAGTCACAGATGATTTCCCAAGGGCTGTTAACCGCCCCCTCAACCCCCCAAACGCAAGCCAAATATTCCCTCGTCACCTCATTTCAGTTGTAACCAAGGAAGTAGACTTCTCTCTCTAAACAGAGGCAGAACATTCTGGGGATACATTTTCTTCCTCATTTGATTCCAGTTTGCTTAAAAACTGACCTCACTCAGAAAGTTGAACCCTGAAAGAAGATCTCCCCCTTCCCCCCACCTGAGAGATGTGTTTATTTGACTGACGTTCACACCCAGAGAGACTTGCACCCATCTTGGAAAGACAAAAAAACCACATAGCATGTCTTAGGGGCAGTAAGACGAAGAAGACAGAAGACAAATCATAATAATCTCACTCAAAAACTCTTAAAAACATAACCTGTGCTTAGTTATCAAAAAATAAACTATTTTACATTCTCATAGCATGCACAGTACCTGGGAATGATCTTCATTAGGAAGACATTGCAGTAATGTTCAGGCAGTACCTAGCAATTACACAGTCACACTATATCAGACTTCTTTCAGTGTAAGTGGTGATGAGACCCCTTAAGGTTGGCCTAACATATTGTATACCCTGGGTCTATAGCAATGATGTAGTTTAGCAGGAGAGTATTGAACTTGAGACATTCAAATGGAATTGCGCAATTCACATTGTAAAATGTAAATGTAATGTGAGATGTAATCATATACACTTTGTCAGAGTCGATTTAACACTGAAAATGTTGCTGGGTAATTAGTCCTTTTGGCTCTCTTCATCACATAACCAAGAGTAAAGTCATTCACATTTTAAATAGCAGGTGAATGGTTTCAATAATTCAGATGTTTTATTCAACAAAGAACAATTGCACAATTTCTTGTTAGGGTGTGTAGTGGAGGGTTAGGACCCAAATGCGGAGTGCGGGGAAAAAACTCAAAACTCCCACAGGTACGAAAGAAACAAGACTTTACTTACAACAAAAGGAAACAAAGGGAACAAAAAGCCTCGCAGGGCAAATCTTCTAACAACACAACGTAAATCTACAAACTCAGAGGAACACGGAAAATCCAAAATCCAAAAACGTGGAAACAGAATCGTGGCAGGTACACACTGGGCAGGAACATGGACAAGACACACGACCAACAAGCGACAAGCAAGAAACAAACCAGCAAACCAACAAAGAGCAAGGATCCAGCCCTGAGTCAAGGGGAAGGGAAACTTAAATAGACATGACACAGACGAGACACAGGAGGGCACAATGAACAATTAGGCCACAGAGAGGGAAGGGCAAACGAGACAGCCAACTAACAATAATTGGATAATGGAAAACAATAAAGCAATTAAACAGGACACAAAACGGAAGTGCCGCCATCTGGCGGCCCAACAAGGAAAAAACAGGGGGAACACACAGAACCATGACAATTTCTGGTTCACGCCTTCATTCATTGTTTTATATTGTACTTGTTTGGATCATGGAAAAAAACGAAATGATAAACCATATGTGTAACATACATTTGAGCAGTTATTGTTGTCTTTAGGAGTTTTGTAGTTGAAGTATGAAGTTTACTACAAGGAGATAAATAGCAACACTGTTTAGATAAATGATATTGCAAGAAAATGGTTAATGAGTGCAAGCATTAAACAGCCTTGGAGGTAACAAAAATCCTTACTCAATACCATTTGAATACCTTCCCTGTTGAAACCTCCATCTTAAACCAGCATAAGCATGTCAAGCTGCTATAAACTGTTTTTTTACATTTCTAGCTGTTTTAAATGGGTCAACCAGCTATTCACCAGCTGACCAGCCTATGATCAGTGACTCCTCCTGTTTGGTCCCCAGTTTATTCTACCAGCTTAACCAGCTTTAACCAGCCAAAGACCATCAATGAATTTTCAGCATTGTTATTATTTTTAATGTTTTATTTTTTTGTTTGTTTTTTTAAATGCAGCCCTTTCAAAGTAGAAAATAAGATTGACAGCATCTCTAATTTTAGAATAACAAGAGTAAGAGTAACAATGTCATAATGTCTTCTTTCGGTGTTGAGCAACTGTTTTTGAAAAACGTAACTTTAGGATCGATATAGGCACGCAGCATTCTGCTCACAACAGAAGTTTCTCTAATTGTTTATTGCGGTGGTTTACATTGCGCTCGACAGCTTTCTCCCCAAAGGACCGGGAGATTAGCAAGAAGCGCCCTGAGTGGGCTAATGTGATTAGTTTCTGTAATGGAGGGATGATCTTTTAAGAGCTTCTAAAGGCGTTCGTTGATTTCGCCTCGCCTCTCGGTCTTCTGTTTCGCGGTTGATAAAGACTGCCTCCTCCCCGCTTCCTGTGCGTCGCTGTCGCGGAAAGAAGACAGACTCTTCCCCGGGGCGACGCGTCCGCGAAGCAATCCAAGAACGCCGGTCTCGACGAGGGGGCGCGACGGCTCTGCGCTTTTGTGTCTCGCGCCCTGTAGCGCGCCAGGACCTCTCGCGTTTACGGCGACTCATTTTATTGCAACAATAACACACTCGATTACTCAAAGCAAAGGCATTTTAAAGTCTCCCCCAGCGACAGTGGAGGGGGAAATAAAAAGGCCATTTTATGAGTGGGCATTGGCATGCTATCTAAAGAAAAGAGCACACTTGCACACCTGCCAGGATAACAAGCATTCTTGAGTGATTCCTTGACAGATTGTGGTGTTTGGCTTGGCGGGAAGGCACGTCAATCAGACCAGGAGTTATCTGAGTCATTCTGATTTTGGGAAAACATTGTCTTGCAGGCAGCAGTCAGTTTGGTAAACAGAGGGCTGCGATCCTCAGATATGAGGTAATGAAGCAGGTGGGTGCCGCACGTTTCCATATGTTTACTTCTGCACAGTCGGGTTCTGTGGGATTTTTTGAATGAACGGCAGCACAAAGCCATTAACCGCGTGCACAAGCGGAATGAGGTGCAATATGGTGTGTTGTTCCTGCGCAGAGAGGAAGCAAGTTGTGCTGGAGGGATAGGAGTGAGTGTGTGTGTGTGCGTGTGTGTGCGTGTGCATGCGTGAGTGAACATGTGTTAATGCAGGCTTTGAGTCTATGTGCATGTGGCCTAGTGCACCTGCCTGTCGGTGAGTGTGTTTGTGTGTGGGACTCCATGTGTCTACATCTACATTATTGTGCATTTATGTGTTTGTGTATGTGCGGGTGTGCATGCAAATGCTTGAGTGTCTCTGTTTGTCAGTCTGCATGAGTATCCGTGTGTACATATATTTTCGTGTGTGTGTGTGTGTGTGTGTGTGTGCATTGTGTATGTGTGTGTGCGTGAGTGTGTGTGTATGTGTGTGTGTATTGTGTATGTGTGTGTGTGTGTGTGTTTGAGTGTGTGTTTATGTGTGGAGACATGCTGCATGACATCACATGGGTGTTCTGAACCAGGAGGTGGCGTGTACCCAGCTGACCGCTCACTGGGGGGGTGGGGGCCTATAGTCAGCCGGGTGAGACTGCAGCGTGGAGGTGTCCCCAGTCCAATGAGACCATCCATCCCTACCACCTGCTCTGTTGCCCCCCCACCCCCATGCCCCAGTGCTGCCCCCCCCACCCCCACGCCCCAATGCTGCCCCCCCCCCCCCCCACCCCCACGCCCCAGTGCCCTGAGGGCATCCTTACGCTGGAGAAGGGGGTGGTCAGAATGAGAGACCCAGGGAGGGGTGGGGAGCCTAAGACTCCTGAGCCGAACAGCTGTGCAGTGAAGGGGGCTGGGGGGGTCACAGGAGAGGACACCCCTCAAAGAGAATCTCCCTTTCAACGGCCGCCTGCTGCTAATTTGATTTAATCTCCAGAAAATTGGGGTTTTACGGGGTGTTCCCCTTCCCTTTCTCTCCTGGGGCAACCGGCGGTGCCTGAGGTGGGACACAATACACCCCCCCTCCCCAAACTCTCCCAGCTCACTCACCCAGCGCAAAGCCCCCCATTGTCCCCCTCCCAGGTAGCCCCCCCCCCCCCTCGCATGGGGTCACCAGCGCCAGGGCGTGAAATCAGACGGTGAAGGTAAAAAAAGGAGAGTCTTCATGCAGGAACTCTCCGGAACCTTCTGTTTGGGGGTGGGACAGTGGGGAAGGGGGGGGGGAGGGGAGGGGAGGGGAGGGGGGGTCTCAGTGTAGGTTGTTGTTCTCAAGTCAAAGTTAGGGGTGTGTGCTCAAGAAGGGCTCTTCTACAAAGAGAAAGGTTGATCACTCAAAAAAAGAGAAGTTTTTTGGAGGATAAAATAAAGGGGTCCCGTGGAACACAATGGGAGGGTCTGAGCAGGGCAGGGTGACCTTTTCCCAGCTGAAGGAAAGCTGCTTGAAGACGTGCAGATATTGGAGGGGGGGGGGGGGGGGTTCATCTGCCAAAGTCTAATCTTCCCCCTTTTAATGCAGTTTCGGTCAGTATTCAGAGTGCCGGCAGATTTTGGCTCCACTCTGAACACAGTTAATCCACTCTGGGATGGGACTGCTGATTTATGCAGCAGGCAAGCAGCCAATCAAAACCCCCACCCTGCGGCTACTCTGACGCCCTTGATATATCAAGTTAACAAGATGTTTAAATGCACTTATAGCAATTACTCATCTTCAAATGATGTATAATGATAGTGGCCACACACACACACACACACACACACACACAGTCCCACAATCACAGACACAAACAGGCACACATACACAAACACACGCACAGACACCTGCACGCACACACAGACCCGCATCAACTCACGCACCCACACACACACACACACACACACACACACACACACACACATATGCACACGTTGTGTTAGGATCTGATGTCACTTTTCGTTGGCAGTGTCTCTCTCCGAATTTCCCACAAGCCAGGTTTACCTCACTTAAAAGGAACAAACTGGAACAGGGCACGTAATGCTGATTCCCCGGGTGTAACACAAAGCCGTCGACGCAGCTCACTGCCCCTCTGCGGCCAACTGCCGCTCTCCGGCCTCCAGAGAAAACGGGATGTTTCCGCGGTGACGAATCACTCGCCTTTCCGTCTCCCTGGGCAGGGCGAGAGCGGGAACCTGCCGAAACCCGGAACCCAAATAAATGCGCAGAACACGCCCAAGTAAAGTGCAGAAACCCAGGCCCCTTTTTACCAGCGACAATTGTGGAGCAGCCCTGGCGAGCTGGAGCTCTTTTTTCAGCTGAAACCCCCCCCCCCCCACTAATCCATTCACCTTAAAGGCTTTCTCCTCTCTCTCTCTCTCTCTCTCTCACTCTCTCTCTCTCTCTCTCTCTCTCTGCGCTCTGTTAGCTTCTCTGCATCAGAGAGGGACACAGTGCTGAAGGCCTTAGAGAGGAGGGCTCCTCAAAGCTCTTTATTTATTTATTCACTATTGAGGGGGAGGAAAAAAATACGTGTTTGTGCTTCCACACTACAAATGTCTGTCGGGCGATGGCGATAAAGCAAACGGAAATGGGAAATAAATGTAAATGAGAGTGTGAGAGAGGGACTGAGAGAGACAAGGAAAGAGAGAGAGAGAGAGAGACTGGGGAAGAGGCCTCAGTACATTCATCCCTGTTGAGACAAAAGGGATGTGCTCAGAAAATGTGGTATTTATTACTGTGAACTAAAAAGCAACAATAAAAAGGACAAGAAAACTTGACTGTGCCATTCGGACGGAAGTGCATCAGAGGCTGTGGTTTCATTGCATGACTGGCTTATAGCAGACACTCTTATCCAGGTACTTTAGCAAACAAACACAGGCCCGTTTTCATCAACTCAGTGCTCCAGTAAAATTGCCCTGGGACCGAAGGACGGTCTACGCCAGCCAGGTAGAGCTGCCCTGTACTGCAGTTGCTCTTCTGCAAATTTATGTTCATAATTATTCCGTATTTCTCAACACGGAAACACGGTAGAGTGGGTGGGGAGTGATGGGGATTGAAGGAGCGATACGGAGCAAAGGGAGGGAGGTTTATTTAGGCCCATTTAGGTTTAAAAGAGCCCAGAGTGTGTAATGACTAGCAGCAGGCAGATGGGGACGATGATGTAATCGTAGCCGGGGCCAACAGGCATTCGGGCTCTCTGATTGGCACAGCCCTGGAGGGACCTGTGTCTCTAGCTCCCAGGTTTTTTTTGGGGGGGGGGGGGGGTTGTACAAAGCACCCCATGCATAGACAGCTCAGGCACGCTGTGACCTCACTCCCCACTGATACGATCACAGCCAAAGTAAGAGGATAGCGGGATATCTCCGGTAACTAGCAGAGACCCCATTAAAGTTAACGGCAATCCAAACTTACATCAGACCGATTTGTAAACAGCAGGGCCGGACAGATAAGGGCACTGGGGTGCGTGTTGATTGTCGTTTGACCCTCTGTGCTGACGGATGGACGCTGTTCTGTATCTTTGTTCAATATCAGGCCCGAAAAGCTCTTGATTGGGCCAAAAAATGGAACAAGGAACAAGGACCCCAGAACCACATCAAAGCTTCTGTTCGGTTCCGGCTGACTATGTGTGTGCTGAGTCTCTGCTCTGAATGGGGCTGTCCTGTTCCATATCTGTGTCTCTGTTTTAACTGGGGCTGTCCCGTTCCATATCTGTGTCTCTGTTTTAAATGGGGCTGTCCCGTTCCATATCTGTGTCTCTGTTTTAAATGGGGCTGTCCTGTTCCATATCTGTGTCTCTTTTTTAAATGGGGCTGTCCCGTTCCCTCTCTGCGTCTCTGTTTTAAATGGGGTTGTCCCGTTTCATATCTGTGTCTCTGTTTTAAATGGGGCTGTCCCGTTCGCTCTCTGAGTCTCTGTTTTAAATGGGGCTGTCCCGTTCCCTCTCTGCATCTCTGTTCTAAATGGGGCTTTCCCGTTCCTTCCCCCTGATGTTGGACCCAGGAGACAGAAGCATGGCGGTGGTGTGGTCATGTGATCCCTGTGGACACACCACGGCTGTGTGGTCATGTGATCCCTGTGGCCACACCACGGCTGTGTGGTCATGTGATCCCTGTGACCACACTGTGGCTGTGTGGTCATGTGATGCCTGTGGCGTGGGGTTAAAATAAGGGTGAGCACGGCTACTGTGAGGGTTTATCTCTCTGTCTCTCTCACTTTCTGCCTCTTTCTATCCATCTCCCTCTCTTTCTGTCTCCCTCATTCCTGCTCTCTCTACCTCCCTCTCTCTTTGTATTTCCCATGTCTCTTTTCCTCTCCCACTTTCTTTCGTTTTTTTTTCTCTTTTTCGTAAGTTCTCCCCCTTTCTCCCTTCTTATTCTTTACCCCTCTCCCTCTCTCTTCCTCTCCCCCCCCTCTCTCTCTCTCTTTCTCTGTCACTCCACACACTCCACCGCTCCGGCTGTGGTCGGGTCCTTGATTAAAGCGCAGGGAGAACAAAGTCCTGGTCCGGACATCCCCCGGCCCTGAGGGGCCCGGCCACCTACTGCAGATCAGAGGGGCCCGTGGTCCACTCTCTGTGTGCAACGGTGTTCACACATCCGTTTGCACATGTGTGCCTGTGTGTGTGTGTGTGTGTGAGAGAGAGAGAGAGACTATGTGTGCGTGTGTGTGTGTGTGTGTGTGTGTGTGAGAGAGAGGCTGTGTGTGTGTGTGTGTGTGTGTGTGAGAGAGAGAGACTGTGTGTGTGTGTGTGTATATGTGTCTGTTAGCTTAGATGGTTATGTATGTCTGTGAGTGTAAGTATGTGTACTTATTTGCTTCTACGTGTGTGCATGTGTATGTGTGGGAGGGTGTGGCTATACAGTAAGAATGCATTTAATTGTGTGTGCATGCATGAATAAATAAGGGGAAATTAGCAAACATAAAAAAACAATATAATGTGCATTCTGCAGCTCATGGTAAACCCAGGTCATTCACAAGCTTTCCATGTCCCTTTGCATGCACAGATCAGATTGGTCCTCTAGGGGGTGCACTTGCTTCACTGCACAGATCCTCGGCACTTTGGTGGGATCTTATGGAAGTGGCTGGGTGCTCGTGCCTGTTATAAATGATTTCCCAGCTTCCCGCTGCACCGTGTCACTGTTTCCACATAAACCTTGTATTTCTATCTGTCAACCTGCCGCATGCTTAGCGCCCTCACTTTAGAAATACAGGATTTACTGCTCCAGCTTTTTTTTTGCTGAATAAGAACAGAACATCCTCGCTCTTCTTTCTGTCTTCTTTCTGTCGTCTCATCAGATCCGTTACCCGCGGTAGCAAACATGTCCTTTTTCCTGTTTTTCTTTTTTTCCCTCCCTTTTCCTGCTTTGTTGGCTCTCCTTTGATTAATAAAAGAGATAAATCTTCATATGAGCAAATGCTCCATGTGCTTGAGCAATTTTACGTATAAGAGTTTCCGATGTGATTATGACGATATAAACGCTCCGTGAATTTGCGGCAAATGGAGCAAAAGTGTGTGTGTGTGTGTGGGGGGGGGGGGGGTGGTCAGAGGTACTTTATTCAAAAAACAGAAAAGAGGGGAGGATGGAGGGATCAATAATGGCCAAAGGAGAAGGGGAAGAACGGGGCGACCGATTCGCCAAGAAAGTATAGAGATGCCATTTCCGGGCACTCCAGAACAGGAAATGCAACACAACACACAGGCTCACCAACACAACCCCCCCCCCCCCCCCTTCCTCCCCCTTCACCACCCCAAAGGCCATACCACAAAAGCACGGCCCAGATACAGGTCACTCTGCAGGAGTGTTTACAAAAGCTTTTACGTGTTCAGCATTTCCCTTTCAAATTAAAAAGAGTGCAAGCTTGCATGTGAGTCTGCAAGACTTGAAAATAACAGTTGAAGAGGTGCACCCTGGGAGCGGGCACTGTGGAAACAGACAGACCCGTGGCGCTGCTAGTGCATATAGTCCTGAGGCAGGGGCACTTCTTCAGTACTGCTTTCTCTCTGAAAATACATTCTGCAAAATCCAAGTCTTAATGCCTTACTCGTCTGATTTCCCATGTTAAATATACCTTTTACAAGTACATTTTGGTTAAAAGCATCTGCAAAATGCCGAAATTGTGGATTGTATCTATATTACACATTACAACCCCTTTTTTCATGTTACCAATGGTTCTCAGTCCTGATTCCAGTGACCCAAGGGTCTATTGGTGGTTGTCAGTTACCAACTCAGACTTACAAAACCAGGAGAGATTTACTGTGTAATCCACTGAATTAATCTACTGCCTTCATCTACTGATAGCAGCAATATCTCCTTCTGGATAACTGCTGAAGCTAAGCAGCCATACCAGCCTGTACCCTTCTCATGGATAACTGCTGAAGCTAAGCAGCCATACCAGCCTGTACCCTTCTCATGGATAACTGCTGAAGCTAAGCAGCCATACCACCCTGTACCCTTCTCATGGCTAACTGCTGAAGCTAAGCAGCCATTCCACCCCATACCCCGCTCATGGCTAACTGCTGAAGCTAAGCAGCCATACCACCCTGTACACTTCTCATGGCTAACTGCTGAAGCTAAGCAGCCATACCACCCTGTACCCTTCTCATGGCTAGCTGTGGAAGCTAAGCAGCCATACCACCCTGTACCCTTCTCTTTGCTAACTGCTGAAGCTAAGCAGCCATACCACCCTGTACCCTTCTCATGGCTAACTGCTGAAGCTAAGCAGCCATACCACCCTGTACCCTTCTCATGGCTAATTGATAAAGCTAAGCAGCCATACCACCCTGTACACTTCTCATGGCTAGCTGTGGAAGCTAAGCAGGTTTGGGTTTAGTTAACACTTACATGGGACACCTCCTAGGAAACCTAGGATGCTGCTGGAAGAAGAACTGATGGGCCAGTAGGGGGCACTCTACCCTCTGGATCAAACAGAAACCCAGCAGGCCTGCACAAAGTGTTGTACAAAGTGCAGTCGTTTGGATGAGACATTCAACTGAGATTCTGACAGACTGGTCATTAAAAATTCCACGGAACTTTTGCAGCGAGTAGGGGTGTCAACCCCGGAATCCTGGCCAAATTCCCTCAGAAACGGTCTCTCGACACATCTGGCCTCCTGATCACTGCCTGCCTCTGATTGGCTGTGCGAGCCCTTTGCATTCCTCCTCGCTCTGATTCCCCAGGTCTTCACTGCAGAACAGAACCGCGCTCTCCGTTGACCTACCGGGTTAAATACATTTATACAAAAATCTGCGCCGGGTAACAGCAAGTGTCAGCAATCCGTGACCGGTGTCCCGGACCGGCACCGGGACCCCCTCATTAGTCCGCGAGAGCAAACTTTCTGCTAGGGTCGCTAAAAAAGCAAACGCTCCAAGGAGACCTCGGTGATTTCACACTCGTCTGTTTGGGGAAAACTGGTATCAAATGAATGGAGGCGGTGTTTTATTAATTATTATTTTTTTTGGTTTAGCGATGGCTTGTGCTAATGGGTCACATATGAAAATGATTGATTTCTGAATTTAGCCGAGGTGCAGGGTTGAATTGTAACCATTTCCATTTGCCTATTATAATGGACCGGTTATATTGTGGACTGTTCTAGCTTGATTTCCTCGAGGCAATCAATGTTCGTTTTCACGCACACTCACATAATGTTTTTTTTTCCGATTAGGCACATCGAGCAGAATCTGAAATGGACATTCCAAAGTTGCATACCTTCATGCAGACGGAATACACTGTCAGCAAAGCCACATGTGAATTCCACCAGAACCAGCTGCGGCTGCAGCAGACACGAGATTCATCGCAAACCACGACATCTCTTCCATGGGCTGCTGTTTTTGTGAAGCAGTGGGATCCTTTCTTGGATCCAAACCCACAATCTACTTTCAAGGGCTCAACCTCCCTTTGCCTAGTCAGCCAATCGGATTTAAGATCTAAAGAGAAAACCTTGGGGAGGGGTGGGTAACTGAGGTATCCAGCCTGGACTTGAACTCACAACCCTCTGGTTACCCCAGTGCAGTGTGAATTGGTTTCAAATACTTCTGCTTGTTGTCTGGGATTTGAACTCACAACTCTCTGGTTGAGAAACTGTTGCCCCAGTGTAGTGTGAATTGGTTTCAAACACTTCAGCTTGTTGTCTGGGATTTGAACTCACAACTTTCTGGTTGACAATCCGTTACCCCTCACTGGCATTTACACTGCAACTCCCCACTGACCAATGAGAGGTCTAGCCAGACCAGCAACCAGCCAAATACCGGGGCTTATTATCAGCAATGAACCCAGACACACCGTGGGAGGAGAGCAGAACCTAACGTAGGGCTTTATCAGGCCTCTGCTTGGTGTCTGACTCAGGCCCTAATCCCAGTTTAACGAGCAATTAAGAGCCAGCGAGGGCCAGCGAGAGCCAGCCACAGATGTTTGCTCTCCTCCGGGCCCTGATAGGAGAGGGGTCTCTGACGGACTAGGAAGAGTACTGACCGATAAGAGCGCCATGACGGGTACTCACACACACACACACACACACATGCACGGACACGCACACACACACACACACACACACATACTCACACACACACACACATACACGCACATACACGCACGCATGCACTCACACATACACACACACACATGCACGGACACGCACACACACACACACACACATACTCACACACACACACATACACACACATATACACGCACCCACGCACTCACACATACACACACGCACACAAACATAAGCACGCACTCCGGCTTATCTCCAGTCTCTCTTTGTGTGCATTCTCATGTCATGCCCTGTAGAAGGATGCGGCCTCTCCGCCCTGGGGCTTATCTCCGGAGTAAACAGCACTGCTTTGGCCTTGTCTTTGGGAGAGCGAGCGCTTGCAGGACTCGGGCCCCTGGGGCGGGCAGAGATACGGGCGTAGCCGCTGCCGAGGCTAGCGAGCGGGCTCGCTGTGCTGGCACCGGGCTCCAGTTTAACACGAGCAGGCCGGGCGGGCCTCTGGCGTGGCAGCGCGGGAGAGAAATAAACACGCAGTCACTTTAAAAGCTGAAAACGCTTCCCCTCGGGGAACAAGAAAAATAAACAAGAATAGTGGGGAAAACCAGCCGCAGAATCGCAGCGCCGGAGTGGCGTGCTGCGCTTGGCCCGGACTCAGAGAGCTCAGCGCCGCGGGCGCGTCCGACGCTGAACACATATCAGGACGTTGTTTTAACCCCCTGACCCCCTGCCCGGGGTGAATTCCTCAGGGACAGACGGGACACGGTGTGCGACGGTGGGGGACGGGGGGGGGCACCTCAGGTGTGGAGACCCGGCTGGCGGGCGCCTGTGGCGACAAAAGGGTGACATTTGCCACCCCTCCGGAGTTTCGGCAGCGGCCTTTTCTGTCTCTGACGAGCGCAAGCTGTAAAAACACGCCCGCTGCCTCCCGCAGTCCTGCTCAGGGGACAGCGGGGTCTCCCCCGTCCCTCCCAAACTCACCCCCACCCCCCACCCCCGTCTGGGTCTGTTTGTCCAGCCCTCCAGACGGCTCTAATTCCTCAGGCCACCACGTCAGAGAGGAGAGCCGCTTGCCGTCGTTTGTCAGCTACGGGTGCGTTGTTCCGCAGACCCGTTCGCCCTCACACAGGATGGGGCAGGGGTAGTGTAACGGGACATTTACTAGGGGTGTAAGGGCGTGCTTATTTTTGTACCAAACATCTCGGTACGGGACTTTTGGTTCAGGGCTCGCTGCGAACTGAACAATTGCAGTCTTGCTTTAATGCACAGGCAAAACTTCTCTTGTACTGAACTTAAACTCAAAACTCTGAGTTCCCGCCCAAAACTTAACCTTTGTAAAGGACTGGATGCTGTAAGGTCCGTCCACCTTCATCAGTGTGGCAAATTCAAATGAGAAGCCAGAGCTTGAAGACCCTCCCATATCATTAAAGGTATTTGGCACGTTGCTGGCAGTATGTCGAGCATGTCAAATTAATTTGAGGCAATGTGCTCATTACTGGGGCAAGGTAAAAATCAGACTGAGGGAGGGAGAGAAAGAGAGAGAGGGAGAGGGAGAGAGAGAGGGCGTGAGAGAGAGAGAGGGAGAGAGAAAGAGAGAAACAGAGAGAGGGAGAGGGAGAGAAAGACAGAGACAGAGAGAGGGAGAGGGAGAGGGAGAGAGAGAGACAGAGACAGAGAGAGAGGGAGAGAGAAAGGGAGAGAGAGATGGAGAGGGAGAGAGAGATGTAACAGTCTCAGGTCGGGGCTGTGAGAGGTATGAAGGGCGAGCTGTCAGTATGTTTACTCAGGGCTTTTTTTTGGGGTGGGGGGGGGGGTGTCTGAAAGAGACTCTGGCCTCCCGTGCTGATGAAAGGGGCCCCCAGTGAGAGTACCCGGGTTTTTCTAACACCCACCCCCTGAGCGTCGCGGGCCTGCCCCTGGCCCGGCATCCCCCCCCCCCCCCCCCCGAAACGAGGTCACCCTTTGACTTCTGTTGACCCGCGCCGCTGGCGATAATGAATGACTCATTGGGGAGCAGCACCCCCAACTCCAGCACGCCCAAAATCTCCTGCCGCAGAAATATGTGACCTCAATTTATCAGCTCAATCGCACCCACCTTTTCAGCAATGACAAGTAGAGGGAGAGAGAGAGAGAGAGAGAGGGAGAGAGAAGGAGAAAGAGAGAGGACAGGACAGGGGAATGAGGCGGAGAGAGAGACAGAGAGAGAAACAGAGAGAGGGAGAGCGATAGAGAGAGAGAGGGAGCGATAGAGAGTTGGGGAAAATTCATCTTGACAGTCTTAAAACAGCTCAAGGCGGCTTTTAGCGAGAGAGGAACGAGAGGGAAACTCAATGCCGAGCACTAATGGCAAAAACACAGCCGGCTAACACAAGCAGTGGAAGCAGTCAAACGCTGTGGCGGTTTAGATATCTCTGAATCCCAAAGTAATCCCGTGTTTGGGGAAACAAAAGCACGGATGATTTCTGGGATGCCAGTCGCCAACCTAAAGTATCACCGAACCTGATCAAAGATGCGCCTCGATATGAAAACCATATGCGCCGTATACTATGACAGGAAAGCGCGGAACCTGACTCTTCCAGGGTGAGCCAGAATGGCGGAATGTATCATTTTGACAGCTCAAATCCCTTGCCTCTCGGGGGAAAAATCCCACCAGGTTTACATCAGCGATATATTTTTATTTATAAAGTTACGAGGCGATCCTGTTATGCGTCTCAGGGCACTTGGCGGATTGCACACGGTCCAGGGAAGATAGCCTTTTTTCCCCCAGATGCGGTCTTCTCAACAGGTGCCACAGAGTCGGCTACCGTCTGAATGTTGTAACACATGGCCTCTACATGGTTTTAACATCCACACAGTTCACGTCTGAAATCTAAGCCTGTATTCACGATGCTTCACAAGACTTGACCACTGATCTCAGGTCTTCCTGTTCATATGCTAACCTTCCATCCATCAAAAGTAAGTAAAGGCTAAGTAAACTGATACGGGATCAGCACTCCTTCTCTTTATCTACACGGATGCTTTATGAATATGGGCCCTTGTTTATAGAGCTCGTAGACATTCTACTGCGGTCCCAGGCAAAGATTTAGACCTATTTTTAACAAATGAGGCACTAGTGCGTGTGCTGCATCATGGGAAATGTAGTATGAAGGTCACCTTCCATAGAATATGACCTTAGGTTAGGAGATCTGGCATTTCAGTTTAGGCACTAGAGTTAAGTTACTGGCTCGGAGAAAAGCCTGAAAACACTTTTGCCAGAGTAATTCATCCAGAACGCAGAACTCCATGGGTAGATACAACTGCTGTGCACAGGGATTGAAATTATCTGAATAGCCAAAAACAAAAGGTCTTCTTTAGGTCACAGCGACCAAAACAATCATATGCCTCAGTGAATAACACAAAAACAAAAAAAAAAGCACTAGTTTTTGCTTCATAAAGATTTTTATATGAATTCAATGAATGATTCATGTGCGTTAAGAGAAGCTCCTCAAAGTTCTGTGCAAACAATCCTTTGTTATGTCGAAATACATTTTTGGCACCTCTGTGTAAATCAAACATTTGCTTGCTTTCTGGGGGTTCTGGCCTGGTTTTTGTCCAATTTTCTTTTGCATTTCCACTGTAAAGTATCTTTGTGAAGAGCATTAAAAATACTCGCACACACGCACACACAAAAACACATGCACTCACTCACACACACTCACATGAATGCGCACACGTTTGCACACACACACGTGTGTGTGTCTAGTATAAAGTGCAAAAAGTTGGCCTCAGAAAATCAAAATCACTGTGCATATATGACGGTCAATGCTTTTTTGCCCTGATTTGCCCCATTTCAGGGATGAAAAAAATCCCTCATATGCCTTGGATGTGTTGGGAGGGGGCAAAGACACAGGTGCTAAATCCACCATTACAAAAATGCAGCAGGGCGCTCAATAAATACCTAGTAACACACAGTAGACTGGCTGGAGATTGAGGCTTCAATAAACATCACAGAAGAGCTACTCTGGAGCTACTCTGAGCTTTTAATCGGCCAATGAAAAGCTTCTGGTCTCCACAGCAAAAATAGAAACCCTAAACAACACATTGATTGGTCAAAATCTGACAACACACAATAACCCCTCCCACTTTCTGAGCCTGCCAAAGCCTCGTCTTCCATCACAGCTGGTGCTTCGTACCCGAAAAGAGAGAGCCAGGTCCAGACGGGGGGGGGCGGGCTTCGTTCCCACACACACCGTGAGCCGTTAGCGTTGGGTAGAGGGACGGACGGCCCTCTCCTCCATCCACCCGCTCTCCTGGCGTGGTGACTCACCGCATTCTTACCCGTTACTGTCCTCCAGGGGGCCGCGATCAGACCCTCAACTCTCTTTTCCCTCTTTCCTCTCTAACCACAAGCAGCTGCCAGAGGCTTCCTTCAGAAAGTACAGAGGCCACAGAGGCCTAGTTTCTCCATTCTTCTCCCCGTCTCTTGCTTCTGGGAGAGATCACGGCTAGTTTGGGTCGGTACAGGTGCTGTGGGGGGGGGGGAGGGTTGGAGGGGGGGCTACCGGATTTAAGAGTGTCCATTGGCATGCTCTCATAGCCTGTCCCTGCACTGCATATTTTTTCATATCAACTTTTATCCCGTTTTTAATGCTTTCCAACATGGAATGCTCAACGTATGCCTTTTCTATGCCTGTTCCAATGGTGGCAAACATGCTCCATTTGTGATTGGCCATGTTGGGGAAATGGAAAAATCCTGCCCACCATAGCGTATGTTGCCGGCCGCAGCGTCTAGCTGCGCAGTCGCCGAGCCGTGGGTCTGCATGCGCAGCTGGTGTGTGCGCAGACCGAAAGCGCCCAATTGTCCAGAGGAGCTAGTTCTGCGTAGTGAGACAGGAAATAGCTCACTGACTGTCACCCCCCGCTCCACTGTGGGTTACTCTATGGCGCTGACCCCACACTCTTCTCCCACAGTTGTCCTGACAACAGTTGCCACTGGTGCTGTTATAATTTCATAAGGGGTATGTAAGGACCAGAGTGCTAAGGACAGACATGTCAGCAGGCGTCCGCAGGCTCAATCCATCCACGGATCTGTCATTCGTCTGGTCTTCAGATGAGGGAAGTCTCCACAGTGTCCACCCGTGAGTCAGAATGGCATACGCAACCTTCCGTGAACCTCCCTGCTTATTTTCTTTATTCCCGTTTCACGAATAACAGGCAGCATCCAGCTCACACGAGACAGAACGGTATGGTGGGTTGAAGGGGGCGGGTCGTTTGACAGATGGAATCTGACAGGAGATGAAAGACGTTAGTCGCGACCCGTCGGTCCGGCTCTGGCGTCTGGGCGGCGGATTCTGACGGGTCTCTCTGCGCGAGCGTCTTTGCCGCGGTGCGAGGCGGAGCCTGCGTGTGGAGCGGAACGCGGTACGGGTCAATAAGCCGGGGACGCCGGGCCTCGTCTCCTCACCGGACGGGACGGGGTAGCGCGTTCGACGTGGACCCGTGGCAAGCGATCTCTGTGATCTTTTTGGGTACGCGTTCCCGCTAAAAGGGCCGGGAGCACGTGTTTCCCATGAGCCTGCCTCCCTTACGGCCCGCGCGTGACCCTTGGAGGAAGAGGCGGGGCCTCGTATCGCCCGTCGAAAATTGCCCTCGCGCTCACGATAAGAAAATGCAATTATCGGTATTAATCGCTTCATTAAAAAAAGGCCCCAGTGATTACAGTGGAAAAAAAAGGTTCTGAGGCCCTAATGCATTCTGAGTTAATTAAACCAGGAGTGATGCCATAGAGGAAAATGTGATGCATACATGATTTGGGATAAATTAGCTTCTTTATCTCCAGATTATCTGGGGCAGTTCTGTTCGTGAGGGTTGGGGGTGGCGTTTATGTGATGGGCCTATTATTTGATTCCATCTGTGCTGCGATTCTTAAGTTATTTTAGTCTGAGAAATTCTAGACGTCTAAACAATAGCTCTCCACCAAAAGAAAAAAAAAATAGAAAACCCACACTTTTACAGTGATTTCTGTGCAGAAGCAAAAAGCACATATTATCATCATCAGCGTGTCTGCTTATTTCCTGAAAAGACATAACATAATTTATGGTTATGCTTTTAAGAATTCAAATGGATCCATTTGAGGTAAATACTGTGTCATAAAAATTTGGAAAATTTTTCTGTAATCTGTTGTGTCTTGTGACCATGAAAGCGGTGACTTGTGTTTTTCTTGGCCCTTCTTCATGTGTCCTGCGCATTAAGTAAATGAACACTTTGTAAAAAAAATAAAATAAAATAATAAAACAAATAAATACACAACGGCTCTGTCCTTCCCAAACAGTGCATCCGTTCTATATTACGATGGCTTTTAAGAAGCAAAACAAACATGATTACATTACATTATGTTGGGTACGGTCTTTTTTTTTCTTCAAATGAATGCCAAATTATGGTTTAGCAAATCCGGAATTAATCGCATTTCCACAATATGCGGCTCCAAGGTTATGGAATACGTCCCTGTCCGGAGTCAAGCCGGAACTTTCTCCATCGCTGAGTCATGGAACATCGGAGACAACCTCGAGCATCGAGGACACGACCAACCGTCAAAACGATTTCGTTGCTCGGTGACACACGGCTGCTAAAGCTGCCTGAAGCGGGCCTCTGAGCAGCTGGAGAAAGTCACAAAAATGAAACACCTCCTTTTGAGATAATCCATCAGGAAGTGTTCACGGGGTGGTGGGTTGCTGTTGACGACGTTTGCTAGCATTTTTCACCATCGCGATTTTGTATACAAGCAGAAATAACACAATTTCCCAGCAGCTTGCCAGATTGTACTGGTTTTCCGATGCAGCACGTCATCGTACACTTATAATACGACTTAATTTCTTTGAAATTGTGGGACTTCCCTTTGTTTGTTTCCTCATAGCAACCCTCAAACTTAACGGGAAGTCCAGGTTATTGCAGCTTAACACTGGTGTATTGCCACAATGTCAACAGTATATTTACTATGCGTACATTCAACACAGTTATAAAAAGGCATCATTCCTATATGCTCATAAGTACTCGTAAGTATATTTATGACATTGTGATGAATAAACATGTTACAATATTTGGCAGGAAGTCGCTGAACTATATTTAACTGTATACTTAAATGTAAAAAATGTTGATTAGAAACAGTTATTATGACTATATGGCTGGAATAATAAACGACTAGAAATCGCTATGGGGGGCAGGGGAATTTTTCTGTTGTTACATTTCCAAATCATCGCTGCAATTACATGCCTGTTACATGCTTATTACATGCCTGTTACGCAGCTTAAGCAGGCATTGTGAAATAGATTGTTACCGAGGCAACTCCGCGGCTTTGTCATCGCCGATCAGTGTATTGCACGCACGGGGGCGGGGCGTCGAACAACAAACCTCGTCATCTGGAACTTCCACCCCTGGAGCCTCCTTCCAGGAGCTTAACGAGGGAACCGCGGCAGCAAAGGGATCAATTAATTTTTGAATCGTGCCTGATAACTCACAAGAGCAAACGTTGGACCCCGCCATCTGATCTGCACTGGGAAACGCTGACCCCCTTGTTCTCTGCTTCGCGGCTTCCTACTCAATTATATTTCCCAGCAGCTGTTAGCAGATGTGGAATAAAAAAGAAAAAAAAAAGAATGGAAATCTGTTTCATTAAAGGAGTAACGAGTGACAGGGGAAGCGGAAACAAAGCAGGGGTGAGGGCCGCGATGACGGACCACCGAAAAAATTAACAAGGAGGAAGAGAAGGACGTAAAAAATCTGTCCGGGCAGATTTGTAAGGAATGGGTCCGTTCGCCCGTTAAAACCACCAACCAAGACAAATACAGAAAAGAGATCGGGATCCTCGAACACGCT
>CM077285.1:65302470-65349970 GCA_039654925.1 Anguilla pacifica | reverse complement strand
AATGTAGCAATTCGTCGCCACTTGCGCTTGTGGGAATCAATTACTTTTGGCCAACATTTTGTCAAGTATAAGTTTGTTGACAACAAACCACTGGAAAGTAAATTGCTGTACAGAAAAAGCTTGTGAAAGTGAGTGCTGAAACACCACTGATTACAGAGCTGTGACAACTTACTCTTTTCGAAACAAGCCTGTATCACACTGGCCAGTTAGACCCTGATCTCTCAGACATGCCTAACTGGCAATTTTTTTCCCCCCAAAACCTGTGATGTTTTGAAATAGCTTCAGTGTCCAAGAAACTGTAATAGGGCCTTAAAAGCCAGAACAACACGGAAGCCAGGCGTGGCTCCTCAATGTATTGATCAGGGTCACCTTCAACTAAACGACATACTAATACACATGCTCACGCTCCTGTGAAGTATGTCAGATATCCATGCTGATCTCTCTGCTGCCCTGACTGAAAGAGCTAATGAATCTATGGGGAATTTACATCCACATTGGGTGAATGTCTTGGAATTACTGCCCCTTTCTATACGTAGCGCCGCCATTGTAAGGAAACAAAAATAATTTGCAGAGTCGCCGTCCAAACACTTACGGGACACACCGTATATCTCAAAAGTGCACATCTACATATTTTAATAGAGCTGTCAACTCAACGTTTGATTGGAATTTGAACTCTCTGTGCTTATTATCTGTTGTAAATGAAAAAGGTTGGTAGAAGCACAGAGGTCCTAGCATCTGAAAATTTGTGTTCGTTATAATTGATTGAGATTCAGCGACTGCTCAGTGAACTGTGTATTACCCCACAACCCTAATGTGTGTTACCCCACAACCCTGAAGCGTGTTACCCCACAACCCCAAAGTGTGTTACCCCACAACCCCCGGAGTGTGTCACCCCGAAACCCTGATGAAGGTAGAGATAGCAGAGCAGATCGGACAGGGACGAGGAACTCAGGAATCTGAGAGCGCTTGCGGTACGTCGAGAACAGAAGGAAGAAAAAAACGAAAGCAAAGAGAATCGCAGGAGCGCAGACCTGAGCCGGCTGTCCACCTGCATTTCACTCAGCAGGGCCAAATGTAAGCTGACGGAGGGGTGAACCGTGTTAGCGAGGCTGCAGGAAGTCGGCCGGCGCAGTCCGCCACGTAGTACTTCCTGTCGCGCACCGACGCCCCAGATTGCATATTCACCCTCAGGGCTGTTTGGTCGTTCTTTACGCTGTTATAAATGAGGTCTGAGGAGGAGAAAAAAGAACAAACATTATTTTAACTTTAAAAAAAAAACCCAGCAGAAATGATGTTTTTGGGACCCTTGTGCTAAAACATGAATTTCACCGAGCCCTTTCGGCCGCGTGAGCCCACGGGTGTGGACGGCGGGGCGGGGGCTGGGGAATTCGCGGGGGGGGCAACTGGTGCCTGCATGGTAAGTGGCTGTGACCCGGGAGTGCCCCTCGTTAGTGGACTCGGGCAGTGGAAGGTGCTTTGAGTAAAGAAGCCCCTCGCGTGCGTCTGGCGGAGCCTCAGATCTGTTTCCAGGGCGCAGAGGAAACCGGACCCCCTGCCGGGTTAATGCCCTGTGATATACGTCCATCTCTCTGTCATCGGGTGATGTGTGTGTGCGGACGGGAGAGAGAGGGGAGCCGAGAATGCGTGACCTCATCTTGCCAACATGTGGTCTTGAGATTCCACAAAGATGAAAACACACACGCTCTTTCTGTCTCAGACAGTCACACACACACTGTCTCTCTCATACAGTCACACACACACACGAATACACATGCACACACACACATACACACACACTCAAGCTTGCACACATTGTAGTCATTTTATCTCTCTATCTTCTGGGGTTTCTAAATGTTAACTTGATAGAGGTCACTACAAGTGAAGTCACGATGATTATCATGCAGGCACATAGCCCACAAGCAACAATAACTGCTAATAATAGCAATCCAGTCCTTTATTCAATTAGAAACAGATCAGTGTTTATTCACCATACAGGAAAGGGTCACTGAAAATCACTGTGCCGTGCTCTCTGGTAAAAATGAACAGTTCCATTTTCTCATAGTTGGCCAGAGAGAATTTATGCATTGATTATCCTGGGATGGAATTTGTGGGCACCTCCCAAACCCCATGTTTCCCCAAAGCAGTATTCAATGTTTTTGTAGTCCCCCAAATCAAATTTGCCAATAAAACCGAGGTTGTGCTTCCAAAACTGGAGGTGTGTCTTAATGATGAGTTTCAGGCTTAATTATCTCCTTCATTTAACGTTTTTTTAAAATTTGTTATTTTTAAGAGAGAGCGGTTCACTTTAAATTTATCGGCCCATGGTCTCCCGGTGAACGCGACACAAGAGCAGTGTTGGCCAGGACCGGCTGGGGGGTGCTGGGGGGTGGGGGGGGGGGGGGCGGCACGGCGCTGTGTAATTAAGAGCTCGTTAGAGCGGGTGGAAAATGAAGCCTCGGCCGTGTCCGCCGGGGCCTGCTGATTAGATTTTCATTTCCTCCCGGTGGACGCGTCTTCCTCCAAGTCTCCTCGCGACGCCGTCCCGACGAAAACCCCAAAACAGCCGTGTCACCGCTGCAGCCGGTAGCGGGATGGGACTCTGGGAGCTCATAAAGGGTTGGAAACTGATTATATAAAGTCTGAATTCCGATGGGGTGGGGGTGGGGGGGTGTATTTCCAATCACGTCTCCCTGGCACCCCTCTCATAAACAGCTTGTCTTAAGCTGGGAGAAGCCTGTGTTTTTAATTTCCCCCTCCCCGCCCCTCCCTCTTCGCCCCCGGGTCCTGGAGCGTGACGGATGCTCGTGGCGGAACGGGAGCCGCCGCAGAGGAGCAGGGGGCCACGGGGCGTCGCATCTGGGGCCTCCGTGCGCCTCCTTGCGTCTCCGTGCGCCTCCGTGCGCCTCCACATCTCCCTCCACCCGCTGAGGAGTAGTGCTCAGCTAGCGCACGCTTCCCCCTCCCTCAACGCCCCCCCCCCCCCCCCGACCCCCTTCAGCCCTTTATAACTCGACAGGAATCACCTCTGATCACATGACCACGGTGATGATGTAACGACACATTCTATAGACTCACCAGACGCCACCTTCATGGAAATGTAATGAGCTGCTGTATTTACTGTAAATTTACTGTAAAAAAAAAGTTTTTTTTTTTTTTGAAAAATACTATAAATGTTATTTCACAGCCAACATAGTATAATATGTATCACGGTGTAATTATTATTATTATCTTAATTACTGTGAAACACTTTGTAATGCAAACTTCCACGAGAGGTGCCATATTAATAGAGGTTGATTTAATTTGAGTTGATTTGATTTAGTTGCAGTGATTTGAATAATGGGCTATATATCGTAAAGTGCTTCACTGTTTTCATAATAGTTTTAATTTCAATATATTTACAGCATATTGCTTTTCTTTAAGGGTCACCTTCCACGTTCCTTTTGCCCTCTCTGTTTCTACAGACGGTTTTAGTTGGTGACAGGACGCTGCGGAACTATGTTTCGGATTATCTAGAGATTTCCTTTATTGCCTCTTTTAATGAAAATTCCTTCTGTGGGTTTGGCACATGCATTCGAGGCACGAAAGCCAAAGACAACAAGCGCCACATACAAAAAAACAGCATGATTGCAGTGACAGCCCGTCACGAAGTCATTATGGTCTGCAGTGCAGAAGGTCACCGCGTCCTTGGTCACGCTGCTTCAAAAGACTCGCGAGTCTTCAGAAGACAGGATGTTTACGTTTCGGCGGTTGAGAGGCAGAACGTTCGAAGTTAAAAACGCAGATCTGGGTATCCGACGGGTCCGGAGAACATGCGACAGAACCGGGTTTAATCGACAGCGCGACGCGCCAATTTGAGAGCCGAATTTCTGGCACGCGTCCCTTTGGGACGGGGGCAGAAACGCGCGGACGTATCGGAAACGTCTTGCGAAAGCTAGGCCTTTCCGCACGGCAGAGAGGCAGGGCTGGCTGGGACCTTTGCCATGGGCCGAGCAGCTCCTCCAGAGATGGGACACTGATACACTGGCAGGCCTGAGACTATTGTAATGGCTGTTTCACCATTAGCCTGACAGGCTTATCGGACCTGATATTCTGATATTCCGTGCTCATATTCTGCAGCGTAGATTTAATTCATTTTCCATTTTCCTACATTCCCTTAATGTGACCTGGATGATCTAATGCGTGTTCATGCACACACACTCAGTATCGGGAAAAAAAAACCCTTTAATAAGGATGAAAAACGAGCCGTGACATATTTTACCACAAAAAAACAGAAATCCTGATGTGGAATTTAGACACCTTGGCTTTGAAAACGGGGTTCCCACGGTCAGTCAGAGAGTGTAAGCTGTTGCCACCCTACCTGTTGACAGGTGTGACTGCCCCATCCTCGCACGGCTCGTGCCTCACCTCCCAAAAATGAAGCAGGCTGAGCAACTGTGGAGGCGATGCCCTGCGTAGAGAGATGCCCTGTGGGATCTGTTAGCAACACCTGGGAGCCCTGTGCCAAAACACCATAGAGTTTATTTTACGAGCTAGATCAAAATAATTCCTCCCCGGTCACAGTCTGCTGGGTTATTTCTCTCTAATGGAGTCTCTGCTGATAGAACTCTATATCTGCCTCGATTTTGTGTTTATTTGGGTACTCGTAGTACAGCTGGGATTTTGCTCACAGTTTACACCATATTTTTTTTTTGGGGGGGGGGGGGGCTTCAGAAACAGAAGGGCTTTGTTGTAAGGGAACAGACGGGGAACAAGACAGCTTCTGTGATCAGACACAAGTTTCGCAGCCGTTCTAATGTCATGTCCCACGTTGTTCGCACGTGGCAGGAAAGAGAGATCAAGGAGGGCGTAAAGACAGATTTGACACGTAAGGCCTTGTAAGTACATCTTCGGTGAGCAGAGTAGATTTTGCGGTAGGCGCTAATAAGGAAGTGATGTCACCCCAACATGTTTCCCTTGATCGGTTCGCGGCTTCTCGAGTCCTGCGTTACACATTTGTATATACGTTTCAGGCACTTAGCGGACGTGCTCATCCAGAGCGACTTACGCGGCTTGCCTTTTCTTTCTAGCGCACAATCCGTTTACACGGCTGAGCGTTCGCCGAAGCGCTTCACGCTGAGCGCCTCGCCCGAGGGCACGACGGCAGTGCCACACCTGGGAGACGAACCTGCAACCTCCGAGCCCGTTTCCCGAACCGCGATACGGTCCCGTCGCCAGCGATCAAGAAGCCCCGCAGCCCCCCCATCCACCCTCTCCGCGGCTCTGCCGCTGCGCCGCCATGCCAACCCTGTTTTTTAAACCGACCGCCGCGGGCCTGTTGAGCAGCTCTCAATACTTTGATTGAAGAAGTCAGATTCCTGGAAGGAGAAATGCAAAAAGAGCAGAAGCAGGCCAGATATTGTTCCCGTGGCTGATGCGTCTGTGTTTTTTGGCAGGGGGCAGGGGGCAGGGGGCCGTGTTGTGGGTTTTTTTTTTCCTCGGCAGGGAGCGATGGATTATGTTAATGTGGTTTTCCATTTTTCGACCAGAGTGGTGTGGGACGTACCGCTCCCCTTCGCTGGCTGGCGGGGCGAGGGGGGGGGGGGGGGGGCGAGGGGGTTCAGTGCACCATATACTGTGGTTACAGAGCAGTCCCAGTCTTTTGACTGTGGTCTGTGGCACGGGTTGGGGTCAATTTGGGATATTTGCAAAATACTTGAAAAATACACATAAAGTTCAATGGAGACTTTTCTATCCAAGAATTGAATAGGAATTGGCTTTCCTGAATTGATTATATCGAAATAGAACAGACCCCACTCCTGGCCTGGGGGATACACCCTGTTGCTCACCTGGGGAAAGGTGATAAACCCTACACTACCCGAGCATCATCTGGGCCAGTTGTGCCTGGAACCCGTGAAGAGGGAAGGGTGAAGGTGTTTATTTATTTTATTTTGTGTTCATGTGGGTGCGCTCTCTCTCACCATGCGGCTAATGACGGTGAACTACCGCATCTACCTCCCAGGGGTGCCACACTGGCCTGTGACAGATACCGTAACCCTATGGTTATGATAGGAGATTTTAACCGTACGGGACCGTACCCATATCGTTACCACATGGGACTAAAACTGCATGGTCACCATAGAGAACCACAACCCTATCACAACTTCTGAAAGTAGGGCAAAACTATGTGCAATACCTTCCGTGGGAAAATACCTCTAGGCTACATAAAAAACTGAACAAAAAATAAATAAATGGCTGCAATAAATATAGAGGAAAAAAGACAGGAATACAGATAAAGTGCCATGGCAGCAAGCCAGGCAAATAAACAAGGCAGGAAGAAGATAAAAGCGCTGGGAGAATTTTAACGAGGTGCTTTTCTAACGTGCCCTTACACAGTGACAACCCCCCCCCCCAAAAACAAAAAAAAAAACAAGGAAACAAGGAAACAAAGAAAGATCTGGAAAAAAAACAAAGAAAAACCAAGGAGCAAGAAACGAGCCATTAATTTTGATTCTGTGCGACAGTCGGGATTGAAACCCGAGCGCTGGATGTGGGAGTGGGAGCGAGGGAAGAGACGGATCTGGATAGACGAGTGAGATCACTTCTCCATCTGCGGGGGGCTTGCAGCTTGGAGGGTATGGCGTGGGCAACCGGGCGGGCGAGCGAGCGTTTGGCGGGCGGGCGGGCGAGCGAGCGTTTGTCGGAGCGGGGCAGGCACGCGTCAGACGCCCCTGGGAATCGCGGCCCTTTCGCTTAGAGAGACATTCCTCCCTGTTTTCAATCTCTCCGTTCTCTACCTCTTCTTTCCTTCCCCGGCTGCCAGTAGAGGGCCGGGGAAAAAAACGAGTGCTCCTCTCCTTTTTTTTTAAATCAGCATCCTCGGGTTAAGAAGATTTGGAGGCGAAGTGAGAAGTTGTCACTTTGAACTGCACTTATGAATGGGCGCCGGGACCATGGAGAAGCCGCGCTTAATATGCTGAAATGTGATTAGCGCCTGGCTGCGAAACATCACTCGCTTATCTCCCACCGCCAGCTGACAAGGACGTTTCAAGGGATCCATTTTTGGCAGCGCTTGAGAAGCAGGAGTGACACAGATATGATGATGTCTCCAGTTCCACAGATATCGGAGGGAGGGCTTGCTTCTGTCTTATCCTCAAGTTATCCATTATTTTATGGACAATGCATGAAATTTCACACCCCTGGGTTGCCCATGGTTACTATGGAAGTGAATAGGCAATCAGATATGGCAGTTCTGTTGTTTTGTTTTTTTTGTCGCTTTCTGATAACCTCTTTATTTTCGGGAATGCCGGCTATAAAAAAACAACAAACACAGTATTATATCTGTGGACAGCCTAGACAAGGGACAAATTAATTACATTTAGGAAATATAAGCCAAGTTTCTATTGACTTCAAGGTAATTGGACTTCACTAGGCTTAATGAAATTCTATTGCTCTAACATTTACTGCTCTAAGCAGACGCTCTTATCCACAGCCAGCATTCTTCATACACAACCCCTTTACACAGCTGTATGTTTACAGGAGCCATTCAGATTGAATTACTGGCTCAAAGGTGCTGCAGTAGCCCACTGGGGAATCAAATCTATAATCTCTGCAGTTGCAAGCCTGGTTGCCATAATTATGGTACACTGCCACCACCTCCTGAAACAGAACATGCCAGGATATCTTCACAAACGTGTGGCTCTGTTCCATGTGGTGCATGACCTCCTTTCGGGCCTTGCTGCCCTTATGAAAAAATCACATGAAATTATCACTTTAAAATATTCACATGTGAAAAGAAAATGTCACATGTGAACTGGACATTTTCCCATGTGATTGGCTTTTTTCACACGTGAAGGAAAATTTCCACACGCGAAAATAAAACAAGCGACGTGAAATCATGTGAATATCCATATTTTCATCTGGGCCCTCTTATGATGTGAACTACAATTTTCACATGTGAAAACATAACATGGGTCTTGATGTAGCATTGGCTATCTTTTCCTGCTCTGATCTCGTAAGTGCAATTATTGTTATAGTTCACATGTGTACTCTTCACATGTTAGGTGTTCACATGTGGTTTTGGAACACGTGATTTATTCCGCAAGTGTGTGGTGACCTCTGGCTTGCCCATAGGTGATAACCTAGTTGCCATTTTTGAGAAAATATGCGTCTGCTTTCAGATGGACTAGACTGTCTAAACGTATTTGCTTTGAGCGGGATTATACACCCATATCCTCGCCTCGCATATATTAACTCAGTGCTGTCGTTTTCTTTCTCGGTTCTCCGTCACTGTTCATCAGGTTTCAATTTTTTTCTCTCCTTCTCTCGTTTAAGTGTTGCGTAGTTTTTCTTTAATGCGCTTCGCAGTTCCGTCGTGTGACAGGCCCGTCATTAGCGGCGCTGCTGGAGTGAAAACTCGAGCGGGTGATTGATTTATCGGCGGTGACATCATCTCCGGGAACGGAGAGCAGATCCTAATTAGCGTCTCCGGGGAGCTACCTGGGAATCCCGCCAAAGCGCAGCTATCGCGTCTCCGGTGGAGTCTCGCCCACTCACGCATTACGAGCCTTCGCTCGCTATCGCTAACATGAGGTGAGCGCCGGATTAGCGTCCAGGCTACCCGTGAAAATGCAGCGGTTTTGATATGATAGATTAAGGGTGCTTCACTGATGTGGGGTAGGATTGCCAGATGTCCACTCTTTGACCCAGTTTTCAAAGTATTGTACAGGTCTGGTTTGTGGTCCGACCGGATGGTATAACGTTATAGTGCTCGGTCTGAGTTGGTTTGTAATGAATTTGCATCTTAATCACCCTTGGTCTGTCATCCGTTTCGATAGCAACTGACATCTCACCCCCCCCCCCACCCCGGGTCTGCCATTGGTTCCGACAGCAGTTCCCTCCCTCGTTAAACTGCAAGCTGTGCATGTTGTCCAGTTTTAAATCTGGCAACCCTACTGTGATCAAATCCGCAGTGTGCGGTGTTGAGACGTTTCCTCAACACGGTGCCTGTTTTTGTTTCCCCTGGAAGACGCTGACAGGACATAATGGTGTCACTACCTGCTGGAGTAATGAGTAAAGTCCCAGTCAGACGCTCTCCAGATGCTGGTAGCCATGTTCTGTGCCTCTGGAAGGCCGGGGCCTTAGCAGAATTTAACATTTTTCCCTGAAATATGTGGAAAAGTCATTTTGTGATTATGGTACACACACACACACACACACACATGCGCACACCCACACACACACAGATGCACACACACGCACACACACACGCACATGCGCACACACACAAACACAAACACACACACGCACATGCGCACACCCACGCACACACACATGCACATACGCACACATACGCACACATGAAATGTTATATCTTTCAATGTTCATGCGGATGCCCAAAGAATCAAAGACATAATCAATGGGAAAGCAAAACCCTTTCAACATGCATTTCACCCCCTTAAAAGAGAAAGTTCTTACTGAAAAGCAGCACATCTTGAGCAAAATATGACCAGAGAACCTGGAAGCTGAGGCTCGCTAATTGGAGATATTTAGCGAAGGACACAAGGCGGTTCATTTTGCATGAACTGTCTGCAAAGATGGCTTACTTCTGGAGCGATGTCAAGATGCCTCAGTGAAAAAAAGCTGTGGCACAGGAAAACGAGTCAGTGATTTATTCAGGAAAAAATGTACGGCAGAAAAAAATGTATTAAAATGAAAGTTCAATCATAATCATATATACTTCTGCCTCAGGCTTTTGCAACACTGACAGAGATTGGGGTGGAGGTTGAAGGATGAGGGGAAGACATACTGACTTGTTTATTCAATAATATATCTATCATGGGCAAACAATAGCTTTGATTTCTGCGCTTTGAAAGGGGAAAAAGAAAACAAATCATACATGGCAGATGGAACACACAAATGAGACAGGATTTACCAAAAGGCAGAAATCCCCAGCTCAGATTCTCAGACAGGTCAGGAAAATAGGTACATAGCGAGCCAGAGCAGACAGGGCTAAATCTTTCACTGGACACCTCTAAATAGCGTAACACTTTATAAATGTGGTTTGGTCATAAATACTTTATAAAGCGTTAATAATCAGTGTGTCACCCAGTGTGCGGGTGCAGGTGGTAAACTTTGGGCACAGTTGACAGCTTCAAATTGGGAATGTAAAACTGTCACAGAAAGTGTAAGATGAAGCTTTGTTTAGCATATAAAGGCCCTTACAGGAATGGAATAAACTGTCCAATATTGTAAACATGTGAACTTCCTAGAAATATAATGATACACACATTTCCTGGCAAAATATTAAAAAAAAAAACAACAAATTTCATTATCTGAAAGAAGCAATAAATTGCATATTAGCCATTATATTGTCAAGTGTTGCAATGCCTTTTCTGAGCTTGATGATATATTGCTTCAATATATTGGGATTTTCAACCTTTTCTGGTCCAAGGACCCCCACCCAGGCTCAGCGGCATCCAGGGGACCCCAGCCATAAGTTAAAAAGTTTATATTTGTGAAAAAAGGTTGTTTTTAAAAAAGATATTTCCCCAAATCTACACATAGTCATGCATTTCAAGTCTGGCCCTGGACCCCCTACAGTACCTTCAAGGACTCCCTGGTAAAAATCCAGCCTCTATGGGATTCTGCTCAGTGCACAAATAACACAATAACTTAGAAGTCAAAAGAAATTATGAGAGTTTAAAAAAAAAAAAAAAAATCCAGAAAACTCCACATTTAGCCCTCGATAATCCTGTCATAGTACAAAAGTATGAAATGACTAAAGCAGGTATTTCAGCACAGACCTCAATATCTGCAGGGCTGCAGAGGGGGAGGAGCTTGTGCTCATGGCAACCTGTTTACGCTGAGTTTATCCAGAGTTCAATCAGGCAGGCAAACCGTGGAGTACCTGGTGGGCGGAGTCACCAAGCAAGGGGGGGGGGGGCAATGGCGACCCTGATGAACAAGTGACCACCACCCCCCCTCCAGGTGTCCTGTGAGATAATCCGGCCCGCTAAAGATGCCAGCCAGGGAACAGGCGTTGCGTTTAGCATTGGGAGGGTTCCGGTCTCTCTGAAATAGAAATGGAGAACTTTTGAGCCTGAGCCTTTTTAATGACAGCCCTTCAGAGACAGACTGCTATGTAAAAAAAAAAGAACACAAAAAAAAAACTAATCCCAGACACACAGACGGACGGATGAACTGGCACCTGGACTCAGGGTGGCATAGAACACTGGGGGATTGGCACATTTAAAATGCACCTACCTTGTCAAGAGCCCCCCTAAATCCCCCCATCCTCCTCCAGCCCAATACTGACCAAGCACAAGTATTACATGCTAGTACAGTCACTTAGCAGATGTTCTTAATCGGAGTGACAGTGTTAGTCTCAAGAATACTGAAGTGCAATCTCACCAAAAGGCACAGAGGAGCCATTTATAGTCTATAATTTATGAGAAAGAAAAAAAACCCTGGGAAAAATAAAGCTATTCTATTCTATTCTATTCTATTCTATTCTATTCTATTCTATTCTATTCTATTCTATTCTATTCTACATCTACTCCCATGCTGTCCCCACAGTTGAGGACGTGTCTATGTGCCTCTTAGAAAGGGCAGTTGTGCTCCGCCTTCCTGGCGTGTGGACATTCCCGCTGAGGTTTACAGGATGTTTTACACTCAGCATTGCATCTCGTTTGCCTGCAACAGCCAGACATGTGCGACGCACACGCACACACACGCTGTTCACACGAGGCCCTCGCGGTTTTCGATAACGCGCCGCGACTCGTCTGAATCCCAAACACCTCCGACGAACGTTTTCAGTGCCATTCATCTGCGACTGACGTTTTTCGCTGACGCAGGTGGAACGGTTGATGGTTTTTAAACTTGTTTTTTCCCCATTTAAAAAAAAAAAACATTTTCACGGGCCTTCATCTTACAGGCCTGTTGTTCAGAAGTGGGACTGGTAATTACAGAGCTGTTTATTCAGGGTTTCGAGCGCTTTCTTTGCTCCCACCCCAATGTTATTCTGTTCAGTGTTCTAAAAACACGCCGCAGTGGAACTGAGAAATTGGCTTTTAGGGAACAAGTCCATGCTTTCTGCCTTTGGCAGAACTGGGACACAGTTAATCCCTCCTTACACACATGAAGATCTTTAAAGGATTAATTTTACATTCACCATTGCATAATTACTCCACTCAGACAGCCTCTTGTATGCTACTCAGCTGAACTCAAACTAGAGCATGATCCTTAGTGTGCACGATATATTATACAAATATGTTATTTCTGTGCTTCCCTGTTCTAGACTTTTTTTGAAGTGTGCATATTCAAGATGTAACCACTGACATGAATGTAATTTTTTGCATATAATAAATGTTCAAAGCTTTTGTGTGTGAGTAAGTTGTAAGAATAGATAAAGCAGTAGGTAAAATGAAAAAAATCATTTTTTTTGACATGATATGATAAATATAATCCAACTTGACTTAAAAAAAAAACTGAATTACAATGTCCTGTAATCTTTAAAAAAAAAGAAAAGATTTTTCCTCCTCTCTCACACGGAGACAAAGCAACAACTGGCAGCTTGTTGAGCTTTCTTCATGCGCGTCTCTGTGGGATTAAACCGGGGGGGGGGGGGGGGGGACTGATAAATGAGCTGTAATTTCTCACTCAGCCATAGACTCCTGTCTCCTGCTCAGAACACACATTTCAAAAGGAAACTGTCATTCTCAACCTCCTGTCCAAATGTCAACACACACACACACACAAAGGTTATATATATTTATATACATAATGCATGCAAGATAAGGACAAAAAAAGGCCATCTGAGGAAATGAGAGGAAAAATAATGAGAGATTGTGAGGGGATGGGGGGGGGGAGAGGGGGGTGGGGTGGAATGGAAAGTAAAAAATGCAATTTAAAGTAATCCGATTAGCAGCTAATTCTACCCGTCCCAGCTCAGGGGCTCAGGGACGGAGAGACAAGTGTATATCTCTGAAGCATGTTAATGCTGGCAGGGCTCCCTCCTGTGAGTGAGGGGACCGGGTGTGCGCGTGTGTGTGTGTGTGTGTGTGTGTGTGTTTGAGTGAGTGTGTGTGTGTGTGTGTGCGTGTGTGTGTGTGTGAGTGAGTGTGTGTGTGTATGTGTGAGTGTTTGTGTGAGTATGTGCGTGTGTGTTTGAGTGAGTGTGTGTGTGTGTGTGTGTGTGAGTGAGTGTGTGTGTGTATGTGTGAGTGTTTGTGTGAGTATGTGCGTGTGTGTTTGAGTGAGTGTGTGTGTGTTTATGTGTGAGTGTTTGTGTGCGTGCGTGTGTGTTTGAGTATGTGTGTGTGTGTGTGTGTGGGTAAAGATGCTGGTAGTGGTGGTCTTCCTGGACAGAGTGCACGTCTAACCCCTGTGGTTTCGTGGTGCCCTGGGTTGGACATTGCCACAGTGGGGTCCTCAGTTAATTGGGGACCCGCGCTTGAGAAGAATGCCTTGGCTTTCTGTAGAAACCCCCCACGCCCATTTGGTCATCCGACCGTCAGACATGACCACACTGAAAAAGACCGGTCAGAACTGAGGCCTGGTCCACAGCGTGTGTGTGTGTGTGTGTTTGCATTCCGGGGACGGGAGGGGCTGAAGGGGTGGGGAGTGTAGTTACGCATCCCTGGCAGGCTGAGGGCTGATTGGGGATCCCTGTCTCTGGAACTGTGAGTGAGTGCTGCTGAAAAACAGCAGCTCTGGCCTCCTGGTGAAGGTTCATAAATCCTGAAACACAGAGATGGGAGTACATGTGTGTGCATGTGTGTTTGTGTGTGTGGGCATGTATTACTACCTTTGTGAGAACCAAATATCCCCACAAGGATAGAAATATTAGGAAAATTACGCAAGGTAGGGAACTTGCTGGTCCCCACAAGTTCAAGAGGCTGTTTTAGGGTTAGGACTTAGGGTTAGGGTTAGGTTTACAATTAGGTTAAGATTAGGGTTAAGGTTAGGCATGTAATGGTTGGGGTTAGGGTTAGGGTTAGAGGTTACGGAATGAATGTAAGTCAATGGGTAGTCCTCACAAGTATAGCAATACAAACATGTGTGTGTGTGTGTGTGTGTGTGTGTGTGTGTTTGTGTTTGTGTGTGTGTGCGCGCTTGACTCCTGCAGCTCCCAGTCCTGTTCCTGCTTTATTTGCGGTCACTTCCGCAAGTGGCTGTCAAACTCTTGAAATGACTGAAACCTCAGAGCATGGGGGGGAATGGTTAAATTGGCTTTATTAACTGTAATTAACTGCTGACTGGTCTGTTAACTGCTCAGTATGAACAGAAACCTCCTGGAATGTGGGTCTCGTGGACCAGGACTAGAGGCTTCGGATCACGACCAATAGCCCGGTTAGAGATTATACACTGGGTCTGTCAGCACGTAACCACGGCAACCATCAAATGTGACAGAACATCTTTTTTTGGTAAAATGTGAGGCCTCCCAAGCCTTTTCATCCTTCAAGCCTCTACCAGCTTAGAATTATTATAAATACTTGGGATTCAAAGTGGGGGGTGTTGCGATTTTTTTTTCTTCTCCCTGACAGCAACACTTGAAAAATGGAAACCGAGCCGGAGAATTAGAGAACCCGTTACTCAGTTCCTACATTAGAGGTCTGTGATCTCTTAATCTCTTCCACACAAGCGCTCCATATGTATGCTGTGTTGGGGGTTCGACCCTTTTTTTATCCGCGAGTCTTTCATTACGACCTGACAGCCCGGAGCTGTGGGAGCCCCCCCCCCCCCGAGAAAGCAGCCCCCTCCCAACCCGTAACCCAGCTCCCCTGCTACGCCCGACCTGGCTTCACATCACGTGGAAACCACGCGGATCAGTAATGAGAGGCGAGTCGGCTTTAGGACGAGCAGGAGAGCCGGGAAAATCAGGGGCCTGCTGGACTCAAACTGTCTCCACACCCTAATAATCCTGCCTGGGATTGGACTTTTCCAAGCAGATTCGTTTTCTTTCTTTTTTTGGTACATCTTCTCAATGACTGAAATGGTCTGTTACTGAAAACATTTTTTCGCCAATAACTGCAGAGGAAAGCAATGTGTTAATTTAACCGTCTCAGAGTTTATGTTTATGTTTTGGTTCTTTGGCTTGTCTCCATAGGGGAACCCTTTTTAGTTCTTCATGGAACCCTCTATGGTAGGTGTGAAAAGTGTGAAAGCTCCCAGACTGAACCATTTTGCCCAACAAAGAACCCTTGCTTTGCATAAGGTTCTTCTAAGAATGCACAGAAAGCGTCCTTTCTTCTGAGAGTGTATGAGTCCCAGAGAGTTGGATGAAATTTACTCTACTAGAGTCAAATTTACTCTCTCAGAGTGCCTCTGGGCTGGAAGGTCCACAAGGTTTAAAGTTTGGTTTTCTTCTGGGAGACGAGGTGTGAGATCATACAAACCACACAGCTCTGAGCTTATGGAGGAGACAGTTACTTCAGGGAATCCATGCTATGATTCCCAGATTTGATCATGGTATTTCCCATTATGTAGGAATGATCCTGGTCTTATTTTCCCTACCTGTGTTCAGGAACTTCCCCTCATTTTCTGTTCTGTCCTCTGTCCTAACAGGCTGTAGCTCCAGTTACGGGCCGTCACACCGGACAAGGCGTTCTCCTTCTTTGGATCGCAGACTGCAAGTCGTGCTGACTCACTGACATTTACTTAGCCGGGTTTTGGGGTTGGGCTCGCTGTCCTGACGTCATGCAAGAACAGGGCCAATTATGAACTTGGAGTCATGAAAAGGGGATTTTAGAAATTATGCGTACCTTCTGCAGGTTTGCCGCAGGGTAACCACAAATCTCAGGTCAGCTCCTCCAGAAGGTCTAATTGGCACCATGCCAACATTGAAAGAAACAGCGTTCAGTCTTTCGTTAGCTGACGGCTGGACATTAGCGATGTAAGAAAGCGAAAGCGAGAGAGAGAGAAAGAAAGAGGGAGAGAAAAAGAGAGGGAGAGAGTGCAGCACTCACAAGTGAAAATTAGCCTCAGCCACATGCACAATACTGGTATTGCAATGGGCCTGTTCAATGGGTGTTTCAGCCAATCAAATGAATTTGATGTGTGATGCCTGTTTCTCACTGTGTGTGTGTGAGGAGGGGGGTGGATGTGTTGCCCGCTGCTCACTGTGTGTGTGTGTGTGTGTGAGAGTATGTGTGTGTGTGTGTGTGTGTGTGTGTGTGTGTGTGTGTGTGTGCGTGTGTGTGTGTGCGTGTGTGGGGGGGTGGATGCGATGTTGCTCACAGCGCGTGATGAGGAAGAGGTGAAATAAAAAGGAGACCACACATGCTGTATGACCCACTGCCAGCCTGGCCTCGAACCAGGGTGCACCCTCTCCTTCTCTCTCCGTATCATTCTATCTCTCTTTCTCTCTCTGTATCATTCTATCTCCTTTTCTTTCTCTGTTTCATTCCATCTTTTTCTCTGTCTCTTACTGTGTCCCTTATTCTCTCTCTGTCTCAATCTATCTCTCTCTCTATTTTATTCTCTCTTTCTATCGCTTATTCTATCACTGCCAGCCTGGCCTCGAACCAGGGTGCACCCTCTCCTTCTCTCTCCGTATCATTCTATCTCTCTTTCTCTCTCTGTATCATTCTATCTCTTTTTCTCTCTCTGTATCATACTATCTCCTTTTCTTTCTCTGTTTCATTCCATATTTTTCTCTGTCTCTTACTGTGTCCCTTATTCTCTCTCTGTCTCATTCTATCTCTCTGTATTTTATTCTCTGTTTCTATCGCTTATTCTATTGCTTAGTCTCTTTTTTGATATTTCTGTCTCTTATTCTGGCTCCTTCCCTGTCTTTTATTATATCTCTCTCCTTTACTGATATCCACTCAATCTCCCTCTCTCTGTCTTTTGCTCTGTCTCTCTCTCTCTCCATCTGGCCAACTGTATGATGAATGAGGTAATATGTGATATTGATGAAGGAGGAAATCTGGTATTGGTATTACAATGTGAGGGAATGTGACAAGTGACAGATATTGTAGAGTTCTGCTGATTTTCTTTCCTATCGCTGTATTTTCCTCTCTTCTTTTCTCTTTCTTTCAGTCTTATGTGTCTCTCTCTATCTGCCTGTCACCTACACTCACTCCATCCCTTCTTCAAATTCAAATACAAATATACTTTAGTGGAATGGCCACACACCGGTACAGTTTTACCAAAGCCAAAAATTAGCATAAGATCAAAATCAGCACTAAGAACAATCTATCTAGCAAAGACTTGACAACCGAGAAGAATAGTCCAACGCATCACCTGCTCTCTCCCCCCTCTCTCTCCCTTCCTTCCTCCATCTCTAAAGCAGACAGGATGAATGGGGGAGGGGGGGGGGGGGCTAGTATCAACCCCAGGCTGCAGGTGAGGCTGTTCCTGTGTACTCCACAATAGCTCAGCACGTTCAGGTTTGGTATCCACTGAGCAACAATAATGGATTTATATAAATAACAGCACACTAAACCACTAAAACTAAACGGCTCCCTCTCCTAGCACCTCGCATTCCACAACACAAAAACAGCCTCCTCCCAGACACCCCGTCTTCCGCTTCCCGCCGGGCCCCGGAACTCTCGCTCGTTTTTTTCGGGAGACGGCGGTTTGTTTTGAAGACGTAGCCGCGCCCGTTTCAACGCTGGAGAGGCGCAGGGCCCGCAGCGAGAGAGAGAGTGAGAGAGAGAGCTTTCGCAAAAGAGCGTCCAGCTGAGCGGGTCCCGCGCGCACATCTGGAAAGCCTTCCCGGTAGCTCCGGAGACCGGGCCGTCAGGGAGTTGGGGGGGGGGTGAGTGTGCAAATGGGGGGGGGGGGGGTGGTAGGGGGTGACAAGCCAGCAACATCAGACCAAGCACAGCGAGGCTGGGCTGGGCTCGCGCCTCGCTAGAAAGCTTTTAGGCGGAACAGAACGCTCTGGCAGACCGCGCCGCACGCTCGGCTTCCCCGGCTGAACGCAGTCAGCGCGAGCGGCACACCACTCAGGCCAGCGGCGGATGAATTATGCGCGTCCCGCAGAGGCCGCGGACCTTCACAGAGAGCCCTCTGTTCTTCTCCGCCCCTCTTCGCCGCGTAAAACTTTCGAGCTTTTCCGCTCGCGTCGTGCGTAACGGCCCGCCGTCGGAGGCGCGCGGAGGAGGAACCGCGACGGCTCTTTTCACGGGGCGAGGGGTCGAACGCGCCCGGCAGCGGTCGAGGCCTTCGGCGAATCCCCGAGTGAGATGTAACAGTCAGCCTGTTTCTGCCTGTCGCAGCAGCACACTGTTAGCATGAGGCTAATATTTACCACAGACGCAAGAGATGGGAGGGGGATCTACGGACTGTAACCTCCTCTGCAGGCAGTGAAGTATCAAAACGGGCAGTCACAAGCGGGCAGAATCTCTAACACCGCCACCACGTCTGGCCCACATAGTACAGCATTGGGTTGTCACGGAGACTAATTGCTGACACAGGCACTGTCCTGATGGCTCTGATACAGTTTGGCCTCTTAGGCTTTATGTCTCTCTACTGGAAGCCTGAGGAAAACGGTGGTGCTCGGCACAAACAACCCCGCCCTCTTTTCAGGATGCAACTGGTATTTTTCGACCAATCATATCAGCTCGTCGAAGGTGGGTGTAGTATGGCAGTTGAAGCAGTTCAAATATAAACTGTGAGACATGGGGAAGAGGTTAAATAGGGAGGGCTGCGTGTGTAAAACTCATTACACACCCACAAGATGGCTAACAACATTCCCAAATGTGAGTAGAAATGAAACAACCAGAACACTAATGCAAATGAGCTCAATATACAAAGATTACATCCAACAAGCTCTAACAATAACAAGAAAAACTGTAAAAAATATCATAACCATTTAAAAGGTAAGGATTTTGGGGGTATACCTTTTTGGTTCCAAAACAATCATATTTTTGGTATGGACTAGGCTTGCCAACATTACTCTGCTCAAAAAACAGGACACAATGCTTTAGGATGGGGGGGAGTAATTCATCAAAATGGTCTAGTTACATTTGGCATAATAGCAACCTAAATTTAGAAGTATATTCACCTATGGGTGCTGTCTACTGGCTTGGGTGTGCAGCGAAAATAAGGGACACAGGGGTGTGCTGTACGTGGGCCAAATTAATTTTTTCGGCTGGGATACAGGACTGTTGGCAACCCAGGTGTGGACAAGGCCCTTGAAGCCCTCTCCACAGGGGGGTGGTAATGGAGAGAGTCACAGAGGACGCGTCAACACATGGCATCACTTTAAAGCTTCAGGATGGAGCACGTTACCAAGAAACATGCGCCATGGCAACCTGAGGTGGAAAATAACACAGCCTCTTCCAGTGATTTTTTTTAAACGTCAGCATTTTTTTTTTGTGTGCTAGCCCCTGAATAGCGACCAGGTTTGTCCTTTAACAATGCCCCGCCTGGCATGTTTGGGAGGGGGGGTGTGGGGGCAACCCTGGGAAAGAGAGAAAGAGCCCTCCACCCCCGTCCCAGCTGGGCGACAGCAGCGGGAACATAATGGGCTCGAACCCGAATCGGGGGTAAAGGGAATCGCGTCCCGTGGTGGGATGCTTTGTACCTGGTGGGGGATAATGGGACCCGTGCAGGGAAGGGGATGTGCTCGGGGGCATGTTCCAAATCCGCTTCCTCCCATCTCTGCTGTCGGGACAGGAAGCCCTCCTCCGTCTCCTGTCCCGAACAAAACCCCCTGCTCCCCGTTCCTTGTCTGAGCTTCGACACAGGGGCCCTCTGAACTGCAGGAATGAGTCAACACCGTGTTAGCGCAGAGACGTGCTGCGCGGAAAGGTCTGTGTCCAGCTCACCCCAAATCCCCGAAAAATAAATCATTTCAGGAAAAAAACCTGAAATACAGTCTTTACATGACAGAGGTGTGCCCGAATCTTGCGTTTTTTTCCCCTCATGCACACAGGCCTACATGTTGCTGAGGGTAATCCACCCACCATTCCGTGTCAGTTGTTTTTTTCTATAACAGTCAAAGCTGTAATTAACAGTGTATTAATTTAAGATTAATTGAGTACGGAGCATTATGTCGTCTCAGTCACGAAGGGTGGTTGTAGTAAGAAGGTCAAGAACTTTAGATAACAGATGGAAGTTTATCTCGAGAGAGTTGGAAAGGTAAACAGTACGCAGCATCGCTGTGGAAACACCTGTGCCCCGACATTCTCTCTCTCTCTCTCTCTCTCTCTCTCTCTCTCTCTCTCTCTCTCTCTCTCTCTCGAGTGTAATGTTTGTTCCACTGGCAGAAGGCACATTAAAACGGTCAGCTGTGGCTGCGCTAACTTTGCCAACGCTGTCACTGAGACTCCTCAGAAGTCTGAGACCCGAGATGGAAATGGGAAAAACTGAAATGGTGGAGGATCCCGTGGGCTGATCTGGGAACAGCTGTGGACCTCGACTAACCCTCAGGTTCAAAAAACGATTCAAGAGGCTTTTGTAAAAATGGCAAAGTTATGGCAACGTGAACATTCTGTCTTGGTCACTCATGGACTTGCTCACTTTGCATTGTAAGTCACTCTGGATAGTTTTTTTTGTGTGAGGGGGTGGGGGTGGGGGTCAGGGTTGGCTATACCTGACAACAAAACCCACATTGTGATAAATGTAATTAAATACTTTCAAGCCCGTGTGAAACATTGATTATGCCGTTGATTGCATTAGCATTAACATGTGGTACTGGGTAAAGGCGTACCAGGTGTACACCACAGCCTTTCAGAAAAAGGTGTCCTCCTATAAAAACATCACTGCCAGGTTCATTTGTCCATCTGTCATCCTCTAGGGTTCCAGCTGCAGCTCTGATTTTATTTAATCATTTCCCAGAATCCTTTGAGAATACGGAGGAAGAGGCAAAGGCTCTGAAAGCAGAATTCAGTTGATTGTCACATCCACATGTCTGAAGGGCGGGGCAGGGTGTTGGGTGGGGGAAGGACATTTGAGATGCTTTATGAGCAAAACAGTTTCAGTTTCAATTTTACAATCTGAGGATTTTAATTGTATTATTCCACTGTCCCACATTCTTGAGTACAGCAAAAATAAATACCATTATTGTTATCATTTTAAACAATCATTCATAATAATTACCATATTACTTATTAAATGATGAAATAATGGATTTTTTAAATACAGGCATTTAAATAATCATAAATTCATCCCAGGTATGTTACTTACCCTCACACAAACACACACACACACACACACACACTCATACACACACTGTTACAATACATGATTGGCGTGTTTTAAGTAGAGCGTACAGCACCAACCCTGCTATCACGGCAGAGCAATTCTCTTACCGCCCATAACCGCCATCAAATACAATGAAGATAAAGGAAAACTGCCACAAAGGATGCTGGGAGCCCCCTTGAACCACAGGTGACACAACTTCCAGATCAAATAAATGGCGTTATCTAATACTGCCACCACACACAAGTAAGGGCCTGCAGGTCACAAAACAGCCCTGAAGCCAGTCCCACAATGCAATGTGCAGCCTCAGTCTTATTGGTCCATGCCTGATGACCTTGCTGCTTCCCCTCAGTTACCACTTTTTCAAAGACACTCGCAGATACTTTTATTTATTTATTTAATTTTTTTTTTTGATTTATTCTTTCTTTGTTTTTTTTTGTTGTGTAATAACTCAGACAGGTGGGGCTGATTGGACCTGAACCTAAAGACAGACATCCCGAGGGTGTGGAATGACAGGTGCGGTAATTATGGCTCAGTCTGTCTCTCGCCCTGTTTTTCTGTGCTGGCTGCCATGATGCACCATTCTCCTGCTTTTTTTTCAAACTTCACCGGGCCAAATTAAATCATAATTACTTTCCAGGGCATGAGAGGCCCTCATTGTTTTATTTTCTTTTGGTCTGCCGAATACTTTATACGTTAACTAATTTAATAACACCCTGGCTTTCATCTCACACTTACAGTAAGTGGGTTACCTCGGGGTGGAATCGGTTGCGGTTTGCAGCCGACGTTCTAAGATGTCTGTCTCCCTCTTCCATCTTTCTCCCCCTGAAGGGGAAGACGTTACGCGACCCCGCCTTGTGCGTCTCTTTCCATATTTATAAAGCAATTAGGCTGAGTGAAGGGATATCTGAGGGAGAGGGTTTAAGCAGAGTGTGAGCTGAGGGCTCTCGCAGGGAGTCATCGCCGGGTCATACACTCAGCGAGCGCTGGCTGACACGCTGGCTGGTGTCGCTCACTTCAGATGAACGCATGGAAACAACTGGGCCCCGGCAACTGGAGGAGCCTATTAGCTCAGCTCTCTAAAGGTCCAACTGTGTGCATACACTGAGATTTAACACTACGTCTCACACACACACACACACACACCCTACACATGACACAAACACACCCAGCGGGCTATTCGCTGCCAACATAAAAAAAAGTACAGTAGGGCTCTTTCTTCACTGTTTAAAAAGCTAATCTGGCAGTTACACCTGCAATTTCAGAGCAGCCAATGGCTTAACGACTGAGGACTTAGTCCTCAAATCTCATTGGCTGATTTCCGAGTGACTGGGGTTCCCAGGCCCTTACAGCTCTGTCCATCAGAGAGTTCACCACGGCATGTGTACATAGTCTCTGTGTTGAATGTGTGCATTGAGACTATTTCTGGGACAAGCGCTGCTGAGTCTAGCTCTTCCCCTGTGATTTGCTGCAGACTGATTACCCTCCCCTGTGATTGGCTGCAGACTGATTATCCTCCCCTGTGATTGGCTGCAGACTGATTACCCTCCCCTGTGATTGGCTACAGACTGATTGTCCTCCCCTGTGATCGGCTGCAGACCGATTACCCTTCCCTGTGATTGGCTGCTGACTGATTACCCTCCCCTGTGATTGGCTGCAGACCGCTTACCCTCCCCTGTGATTGGCTGCAGACCGATTACCCTCCCCTGTGATTGGCTGCTGACCGATTACCTGCTGTTAGGAGTTTCCTCTCTCTTTAAAGGAGCGCTCGCAGGCCGCCGCTCATAACGAGCGCCCGTAACTCGCCCGTGGCGGGTGCCGGTCGAGGCCGTGTCCAGCGGCCCCCTCTCCGCCCGCTCTGGAACCCCCGGAGGAGGGGAGGAGTTCCGTCAGGTCGGCGGCGCCGTCGCGCCTTCGGCGAAACTCACCGACAGATTTACGCGGCCCCGGGGGGGGCGGAGGGGCGGAGAACCGCCAAACACAGAGAGGAAAAAACCGCGTTCACACGCGCACATGACGGAGAGGGTCAGCGGGACCCAAATCCATTTTAATTAGCGCCCCTGAGCCCGCGCGCCCCAGTGAAAGCGCTCCGGACGGCCGAGGGGCGTAGCGCAGGATTTATGAAGCTAAGCGATTTTCCAGTCTTTAGGCCGAGTAAAAATAGGTTGTACTTTGGGTTCAGATGTCTACCTGGCCCCGATCCACTTCTCCTGTGCTCTACTGAGTCTAGACAGCTGTGTTTTAATACAGCTGCTTGCCTTTTCATGCTAGCTAATGGAAACATCATGGTCGGGTTTTATTTATTTATTTTTGGCTTTGTCTTTTTTGACACTTGTTATTTAGCGGCGTTATTAACAGCAGCGTGGTGTCTCTCGAGAAACATGCGAGATAAAGGTCTGCTATTAATATTTTATGACACCTGTACTGAGGATGTAATTAAGGAAGACAGAACATCTTGAGTCGGAGAAATAGAGAGAGGGAGAGGCTGAGAAATAGAGCAAGCGAGAGGAAGAGAGAGAGAAGGAGAGAGAGGCAGAGAAAGAGAAAGAGAGAGAATGAGAAAAAGAAAGAGAGAGAAAGAGAGAGAGATTGAGAGAGGACGACTGCGATCCATCTGGAACCCGAGTCTCTGCTCTGCCGGATCCGTGCCGGTCTCCTGAAGGGAATGTCAGATGGGATAAACATCCCAAACGCTGCATCAGAATTCCTGCACGAGCTCCCACGCAGGAGGGGGGCTCAGCAATCCCTGCAATTACCCGAATGTCACACCCCTCCTCTACACTTCGAGAGCTCTGGTAGATTACCCACGCCATTTTGGAGCGGGGAAAGGAGGGGGGGGGGGGGGGGTCACACCACCATGCTTGTCCACGAAGGCCCATCGCTCTTCCTTTTCCACTCACTCTCTCTTTCCCTTTTAAAATTCCTTTTGTTAATACAACCAAAGGGCTTTGAAGAAAATGGGTGAAAATAGCCTCTGTGCATATTCAGACATTCAGACTTTTAAAAACCTTTCATTTAATATTGAAATAAAAGACAGGAAATTCAGCACATATGTGCATTTTCAGAGAAAGAGAGAGAGAGAGACAGATAGAGAGAGGGAGAGAAAGAGAGTAAGAGACAGACAGAGAGAGAGACACAGAGGCAGCGAGTAAGAGGCAGACAGAGAGAGGGGAGGGCACAGGGAGGACAGGCAGGGGTCATGGTTCCTGGGGATTTGCTTTCACCCTGTCTCAGGCAGGCTTGGCCATGCCACACCCCCCCAAACTTCCCCCTCGCCCAGTCAACCCCCTTCATGCTGCTGCCAAGCCCTTACCCAGGTACCACAAATCAGACGGGCTCCCTCAGGACATCAAAACAGAGGGCGAGTCGGCGGGCCGTTTGAAGAGGGCACGTCCAGGCCTGGGCGCTGTCACCAAGACGCTGCCGAAAACAGTGTTTACCCCACCGCCCCTGCCTCCTTCTCTCCCTCCCCCTCTCCCTCCCCCTCACCCCCCCCTCCTCCTCACCATCTCCCTCCCCCTCTCCCTCTCCCTCCCCCTCACCGTCACCCTCTCCCTCTGCCTCGCCCTCCGCCCATCGCCAAAAATAAACAGAACCGACTGAGGAGAGCATTCTGAGAGGTGTCTGTTATTAGGTGTAAAAAAACATCCCCTGCTGTCTCTGTCCATTCTCCTGATGGTTGTTTGACCTCGACCCCGCCCGCCCCCCCATTCCCCTCGCACAGTGGCCCCCCCACCCTAACCCTGCTCCAGCTAACCACGAGGGCAGCTGGGTAATTACCCGTCTCACAGCGGACCTGCAGTGGCCTAATGAAGGCATTTACTTTGACGCCCTGACCTCTGGTGACCTTTGACCCCTGCTTGCTATTGATACCTGATGAGGACTTTGACACTGGCTTGCCTGCGGCACAAGAGGCCTCCGTATTGGAGTGGACTTGGACCTGGCTCAGGTGGAGAGAGGATGGTTTAAGGGGCTGGGGGTGGGGGGGTGGGAGGTACCCCAAACACCCACGGGACTCCTGTCTAGCATTGTTTGAGAATGCAAAACACAGAGAGCCTGCTGTTAAAATCAGCACAGGGCAGCGGAAGGACAATGCCAGAGGAGACAGGTCTGATATCAGACACACGATCACATTAAGAGAACAGGAAGTGTATCAAATTCCACACAACTGCCATTTTATTTATTAAACACAGTATGTGAGAGTGGGGTGTTAGGGAAAACATAAAGCACTTACACACACACACACACACACACATAGGGACAAACGCACGCACGCACACAGACACACACAAACACACACACACACACACACACACACAGGCACACAGGCACACATACTCACACACACAAACATGCACACACAGGCACATGCTGCATTTGGATGTTTGCATTTTCACAGCTTTGTAAAGCATAACATTACCTTCCTTTTCAAACTAATAACCTGCAGCAGCATTGCGTTCCAGATCCTATGTATTTCACAAATGAGCCAGAGACAGAGACTCTCTCTCAAAGCAGAAGTTGGAGGCAGATGTGGTTCACATTCACTGCAGCAAACGGAAGTGTGCGTCTTCACCCATTATTGGCGACAGGCCCTATGATGTCATTTCCTGTTTTCTGCAGCCTTTCAGGTGGAAGTCCAGGTACAGGCGGCAGCCTTTTCTTCGCTGATGCATGTGTAATCGGTTGCTATGAAACTCACACAAACGTCTGTTTTACTTTGTTCTCAACAGCAGCTCGTTTCTGTGACCGGTGAGCTCAAGATAATGCACCGCAGAACGAAAACGCTAATTTTGGTTGAAATTTGCGAATAAAAGTCAGTGACAAAGCCCCACAGTATAATGGCGGGATGCCAAAACCGAAAATCTAACGCGCTAATGAAACACGGTGATCAGTTTCCACTGAAGGCGCTGAAATTTTCAGGCACAAATTCGACAACAAAGAAGCAAAACGACTGAATTTCGCCTGTTGTGCGTTGATGTCACCGCAAGGGTAAAAAGTCAGATAAATTCATCTTTTCTATCGATGAGAGGGTTCCCCTCCCTAGCACCAAAAAACAAACGATGAATCAAACAAACAGACAAACAAATAAATAAATAAATGAAGCCCTGAGACAGATTGGTGGCCTGTCCGGGATGTATTTCTGCCTCTCGTCCAATGCATGCTGGGATAGGCTCCAGCACCCCCCGTGACCCTGACCAGGATAAGCGGGTATAGATAATGGATGGATGAATGGATAGATGGATGGATGGATAAATAAATAAATAAATAAATAAGTAATAAAAAAATAAATGAAAACAGAACAAAGCCAAAACTCATTACGGAGACAGGAGTTAGGAGCGGAATCACACGAGACGCTCTGTCGGAGCTAATTGGGCTGGAAGGAGGGATAAATCCTAATTACGGAGGGAGGAGAAACAGCAGCGTGTGCGTTTATGTTTCTGAAGAATCATGCATCTCCCCCCCCCTTCCCACCCCCACCCCCCACATTCAGAGGTCTCTGCTAGTGAAACATCCTCCGCCAGCTCTGTCCGCAGTGGCTGCTGGCTGCAGCTGCGCTTCTCCTCTTCGGCTTGGTTTGTTGAACTCCCATTTTGGCATCGAGCGTCGGGCGATGTTGAAAGCCACTTTTTTTCTGTTTGTCTGCGGGTTTGTGCTTTTTTTTTTTATTGCCCTTCCCTCCCCTACCCCACGTAATTACGACAATTCCCCCGAGCTTGCCGATTAGTAAATATGATAATTAAGTCTCCTTTCTTGTTGTTCCTAAACGATGAAAGCTTGAATTAAACACTCTTAGAGAGACTATTAATCAAAGTTTGGCTTCTGTTTTAGATGGCGGATGATAAATCTCCTAATGAGGGGAGAAAAACCCGAGGAGCTGTTCTTTCTGGCACGTGCCGTCCGTGCAGAAGGGAGATATGCCCCTCTCTCACAGACCCAAACGCGTGAAGGGTGACAGCAGATACAGGAGAACAATGGGAAGGCCGTATGGTGCCCGGAAAAGCAATGCATTCTGGGTACTGGGCGTTGCCATTGTTTTTTGTTGTCAGAGTACCAATTAACCAGTGTCATTAATATGAACATAATGGAATGCTATAGATATGCTGTCCCACTCGTTCATGGTGTACACTTCCTCCTAATTCCTGTCATTCGCTGAAAGGTCCGACGAGCCTCTTTGTCAGTACACTCCCATTTTTTCTCTTTTCTTTTGTTTCTTTGAACCCATCAATTTGTTTCTGTCTGGAAATGTAATGTGAAGCCATTGCTGTGACTGAGCTTCAAGTGTGTGTGTTTGTGTGTGTGTGTGTGTGTGTGCGTGTGTGCGTGTGTGTGTGTGTGTGTGTGCGTGTGTGTGTGTGTGTGTGTGCGTGTGCGTGTGTGTGTGTGTGTGTGTGCACGTGCTAACCGGAGTCCAGCGGTATTGTATTCCTGGTCATGACCCTGGGGCTAATGGCGGAATAACCTGCCTCGCCACGGAATGCGTTTGCGTGATCTCCAGACGGCGGGTTCAATTTGGGGTCTGGTCCACGCACTACCCAGGTCACAATGGGGGTCTGGGGGGTTGGGGAGGGGCGGTATTGGGCGGCTCAGAGGCCACTCTGTTGCTGTGGCGACAGACCCTAATCAGAGGTATGGGCGGAGGGCCGGGAGGCAGGGTGCGTGTTTGGGGGGGTGGGGGTCATTAGGTGCGAAGCGGGCCGTGCGTTCCTTTTGGGCTGGGTGTGTGAGAATCCACACGCTCCTTTCATTAGCGCTGTTCGGTCCGCTCTCCAGACTGCGTCGACACCCACAGAGCAATTCCCCACATCGCAGGCTCAGTGAGGGGACTGGCTGGGGAGACACAGAGTAGCACACTTACACACGCGACACTTCAAGGGGCTTGTGATTGTGCCAGTACATTTTTTTAAAACTAGTTTCTCCGTTTTCATGTTCAATGTTTTTCCCCAAATGAGGGATTCGAACAATGACATTACTGTAAGCAACAGGAGGTGTCAGGTGTTTGACTAAAAGAATCAGCCCCAACCTACAAGTAGGGACTGAGGAAATAATCAGAGACTGTTTTACAGCACTGGAGCTGGCGGAGACTCAACAAGGGCCTGAAGAAACCGCTCTGAACAGCGTCGATTTTGAAGAGCGTCACCCGCAAGCCAATTTTCAGAGCTAAGGGGTCAACCTCCTCACGCATCAATCGTGAAGATGAACTCATCGCTCAAACGGCACGTCCAATGTCTGGACGGACGGACGAACAAACGGCGGCGTCGCACCGCGTCCTTCAGGACACGAAGGACATCGGTCACTGAAATCAATGCTGACTCTGACAAAGTCGATATAGTGTCTGATGTGAGTTCTATTCAGTCACGGCGACATGCTACGCAGTAACATGGCAGCTCAACTCTCTTCTCCATCGAGAGTGCAGCTAAAAGACTGGACTCATTAAATAATATCCATCCATTTCCTGTGAATTTTTCCTTAAGAAAAACATTGACTTTTTGATTGCTAATAATCATTTCTAAGAGCAGGGCTTTCCTCCAAAAATGGTATAAAAAGAATTCCTGCCCCCTGGTTGGAAAATTCAAACCTCCTGGTTGCTTAATGTTTTCAAAGTCCCCGTAAAATCCTGTTTATAAAAACTAATAAATCCCACTGAATCTCTTCTGAGGATAAAAAGCTGTTAATTGACAGTTTTTATTGGCAAGGTCCCGAAAATCTTATATGGACCTCTTGTTCTTAAATCCCCTGTAATAACCTCCCTCACCACTGGACTATGTCCTCATAAGCTGGAAGATCACACTGCCCCCAGAACTGAGCTACAGGAAGTGATGTCGTCAGCATAGCCCACTTTGGCCTATTCTGTGTTGAGACATTTCTTCACTCATTTGCTTGCGTCTCTCTCTCTCTCTCTCTCTCTCTCTCTCTCTCTCAGACACAAAATCACCAGCTGTAATGGATACAGTGGAGGACCTGTGGCTAATTAATAGCAATTGCACAAAGCTAATACTGAGTTCCTAATAGATCCCGTGAGGCCCTCTGTCTAAATGTACTGCACAGCCTACAAAATATGTGTTCTGTGATGGGGCATTTGCCAGACACTCCCCCACCCCCCCCCCCCCCCCACAAGCTCTGACTCTGCCCCCCTGGCCTCCACACCCAATTCCCCTCCCCCACCCCCCACACGTCCTTCCCCAAATCCCACCCTCCTGTATAAACTCAGGATGGAGAAACAAGGTCTCAGGCTGTTCTGTAATAGAAACACTCCAGGCCACTCCCCCCCTCCCAGGCTCACCAATGAAATCTCTCGATACTGGCTCCGAACGACCCGTGGCCGCCGGGCCGGCCAATGGGATGGGCGGCTGCCACCTGTCGGCGCGTCGCGGACGGGCCGCGCGCCCAGCTGTTTAGCGGGAATGCTATCTGGTCATGTGAGAACCGTGTCTCGCGGAAGGAAATCAAAGAGCGGGCTCCGGTTCAGCCGCCGGACCGCGGGGCCGGTCCGCCCCGTCCCCCGTGCCGCCTCGCGAGCGGAGCGGGAATCCGCGCGGAGAACACGGAGGAATCCGCGCCTCCATCTTTGTTTTCTTTATTTTGTCTGACGCCGTTATCGGGGGGGGGGGGGCATGGGGGGGGCATTTCATGCGAGCTGAGGGATGCTGGTGTCTGTTTCACAGACAATTGGCCCTTCTGTGCAACTGGCACCCCCGTACCCCCCCCCCCCCCCCACCCCGGCCCCTCTTTCCCGAGCTCTGGCCAAAAGATACGAAATTCCAAACTGTCTGGAATCGAGGCGCTGACCACCAATGAGATGGAAAGTCCTCTCGGGGCAAGATTGCACAATAAACTACCCCCCCCCCCCCAAAAAAAACCTTTTATTATGAATCTGTACTTTTCGCCTCACGTCATTTTAGCATTGACAAAGAACAAGAGTGGGAAACGTGCCATTGGTCTCCACCAGAACCCCCCACTCCCCCCTCCACCCGACCCCCGCAAATGTGATTTCTTTTTTTAAAATTTTTTTTTAAAACAACTATGTTCAATTGTACAATGCTCGGATTTAGGCTCCTGCCTGTGAGGGAGCCAAGCCCAACCGGAGCGATTCAGAAGTCATGTGAGGAGAAACGCCGCCGTGAGCTCCTAGCGGCTGGGTCCCGTGAGGCGGGGCCTGGTTTGGGTAATGAGCGCTCACTCCCCGTCTCCAGGAGCGTGGAGGCTGCGTGAGTCCGTCTTCCCTAGCGCAGGACGCTTCCCTAGCACAGCCTGGAGCCGCTGTAGGGAGAGGGAAAACGACGGCGGGAGGGATGAATTGGGAAATCCCCAGATCGGCGGGTCCCTGTCCCCCCCCCCGCCCCCCTTGTCGTCTGCTGCCAGGTCCTGGCACCCTCTCCTGGGCCTCCAGTTCTATCCTTCTGGGACATGGGGCCATTTCTCTTAGCTCATGACTCATGTGACACACTTGGGTCATGTGACATACGAGCAAGAGCTCCTGGCCACGGCACTGTAGGGAAACGCCAGGCTGGCTTCTAAGACGATCTCATTCTGGTGAGAAGGGATAACTGACATGCATGTATGGCCTACATTTATGTATGTATGTGCACACAAACACACACACACACACACACACACACACAAATGCACACACAAAGGCCTACCTGCATGCATGTGTACACACACACACACATGCACGCTCCCACACTCCCAAACGCATGCTCATATACGTAGATGTACATGTTCTGACCACACGTACACAGGGCTACATCAGCAGAACAGGGCGAGAAAAAATATTTTCACAAGTTGTGAATGTGTTCTCCTTTAAGCACAAGGAAACGGTGGAATAACATAAATTGAGTCAGACTCTGTGGTTCCGTCCGTGGGCCCAAAGTCAACAGGATTAAGAACTTGGGAGAGTAGAGATGAATAACTCAATCAAGCAGAATACTGGGCACCTGGCAGGAGGTGTTAAGACCTCTGTACCCTTGACATGAAGCAATGCTAATAACAGCAGGTTCTGAAATGAGAACATCGTCATAATTTTAAACTTCTCAGACTACTCAGATGTCATGATTTCCAGCTTATCAGTGACCTCAATGCACATGAAAAAGCATGCGTGTGCAAACATGGACAGATGCAAGGATGCACACATGCAGACACGCATGCCCAATTGAGCACATGCACACACACATGCACGGATGCACACGTACATGCACACGTGCGTAAATTCTAGTACACATGCATACATTCGCGCACTCACACACAAGTGCGTACAAAAACAGTGACACACACTAAACAAGTTTTAAAATTTGCACGTAATGATTAGAATTGCGGACTGCTTGTCTTTTCTTCAATCAGCAGCAGGGCTCAGGAATTTATTCCAGCCGGAATTCCGTGGGGTTTGTGGACATTAACATATGTAAAGGCCCCCTGATTCCACAGGGGCCCATGGCCTGCCCTTACCCTTCAGCAAAGCAAAGAACCCTTTCCACAATTTCCATCACTGCTGAGGAATTTAATATCTATGCTATATTGCATTATTCATCTACTCAGCGCATAATGCTATTCTGGTTTACTTACGTTGCCCAGAATTACACATCGCTCACCAATTATACTGTAACAACATCTGCTCACTCGTACAGAGGACAATGAAAGGGGGGTGGGACACTCCCCCGAATACAGCGATGGTTACTGTCCAAAATCAGCATGAGGGAGAGACCCCCTCTGGGTATGACCTGGTGCGTAGGAGGTGGGGGGGGGGGTGGTCGGGGGCGTGTAGGTGCGGGACTGGGCGTGGGGCGTCTGTGGTGGGGTGTTCTGGTGGGGGAGCTGATGCTGAGGAGGGTGACGTCCGTGTTTGGCTTGGCAGCGGCCCCGCGGCCCTGTGGCCCCTCAGCGGCACTGTTTAGTCTCACCACCCCGATGCTCAGGGATCTGGGCGGGACAGTTGGAGAGGTGGTGTCTCCAAGGCGACCCCCAGAAAGCTGCAAAGAATGAGGAGGAGGAGGGCCGTGAGGCCAGCTGAATGTGAATGGATGGAAGTGTACGGAACAGGGCTGTATGGAGGACAGGACTGTATGGAACAGGGCTGTATGGGGGACAGGACTGTATGGAACAGGGCTGTAAGGGGGACAGGACTGTATGGAACAGGGCTGTATGGAACAAGACTGTATGGAGCAGCACTATATGGAACAAGACTGTATGGAGCAGTACTATATGGAACAAGACTGTATGGAGCAGTGCTATATGGAACAAGACTGTATGGAGCAGAACTATATGGAACAAGATTGTATGGAGCAGTACTATATGGAACAAGACTGTATGGAGCAGTACTATATGGAACAAGACTGTATGGAGCAGTACTATATGGAACAAGACTGTATGGAGCAGTACTATATGGAACAAGACTGTATGGAGCATTACTATATGGAACAAGACTGTATGGAGCAGTACTGTATGGAACAAGGCCGTATGGGGGACAGGACTATATGGGGAAGGATGGGACAGGACCGTACAAATTGGGATGGGACGGGAGCGGGGAGGCACCGAAGGGGGCTGTGTTGAGCCTGGGTCGTTTGGATTTGTGGTGTGTTTAAGCCCCCCCCATCTCCTCCTTCCCCTGCTTGTGGGGCATCAAGCATCCTCAGTGCTCTTCACCTGCGGACCAGGGATCCTGTGGAGGGACAGACACAGAGGACGAGCGGGTGCGGGGAGGAGGCGAGGAGGGGAGGGGGGAGGAGGCGAGGAGAGGAGGGGGGAGGAGGCGAGGAGGGGAGGGGGGGCAGAGGCAGGTACAAAAGTGCTGCCCACTCAGCAGACACACAGGGGAGCTGTCACTGAGCCAGGATTCACTGCAAGACGCAAGCTCTGCGCTGTTCCACTCTGCCCGGGTTTACTCCGTCCCAAGGGTAGATGTGTACACTGTTTGTTTAACATTGAAAGGAGAGGCGAGTCCCAGCACTGAAATGGGGAACCTTTAAAAGGCACTGTTTGAGAAAATAACAGCCTGGGAGAGCGCCCCTCTCTCCTGACCCATCAATTATCATACGTCTGCCTTGTGAAGCCAGTGTGTGCTTTGTATGACACGCAAAGAAAATAAAAACATGATTGATCGTCAGCTTCTCCCCCTGCAGTAACATATTGATAGTAACGGTCGTTTCAAACGCTCAGAGTTATTGAGTGGACAGCCATCGGGTGCCGTTTCGAACTGGATACGTGCAACAGCGGCTCAGAGTGGTGTTGTTTAATCGCATCCTAAAGCAACCGTTAAATCTGTCCCTCCCCATTCAAACCCCCCGCGCTTATGCTTTCCAGATATGTTATTTTGTTTGCTGGGGTTCCCCCCTCAACCCCACCCCCTCCCTCTTTGACACATTAGAAACATGTGTAGTTTCCAGAAAGAGAAACGAACAGAAAAGAATGTGATTGGGTGCGATGTGTTTTCATCTTGCCACACACATGTCCCCTGTGATTATTTCCAGGGGGGCCGGGGTAGTTTTAGAGCCCAGCTTCCCGATGTGAAATAGAGGCCGTGCGGGCCTGGGCAGTGGGGAGGACGGTCCCCGCGGGAGGGGTCTGACAGATTATGGGGGGGGGGGGGGGGGGCGGGGGCTGGGAGATGAAAGCTGGAACTTTAACGGAGCCGTAATGGAGGGCAAGAGAGCTCTCTCCGGGGTATTTCGCCTTATCTCTCCCTGGAGGACGAGGAGCTCGGCTAAACCCCCATCTGGCTCCGGGGTTCGGGGGCAAAACTACTGGAGAAATTGGACACTGGGGCACTGAGGGGTCTAATCATTCAAACCTGTGTGGTTCAGCGTGTATTTACGTGTATCTGTGTGTGTGTGTGTGTGTGTGTGCTGAGGAATGTCTTGTGATTACTCTCCACTCCACACGCACACATACACACACACTCATACGCACGTGCACACGTGCGCACACACACACACACCCACACACACCCACAAACACACATGCCACACACACACCACACATGCACACACACACACACACACACACACACGCCACACATGCACACACACACACACGCTGGCAGGGAAGTCGACACTGGCCTTGTTACTGAAATGGGCTGACAGCTCATCTCATCAGAGCAGATTCTCTTAATAGGCCAGTTTTCTCGCTGCTTAAAGGACAGGGACAGGTGTGGGGCAGATCTATGGGAGATACAGGGGCGCCCCAGACCCCCCGAGATGACAGCCTCTCCACCCGTCCCGAGGCTGCTTAAGAGCCCATGACTTGTTGGCCCCCGGGACACTGGCCCACTGGTGTAGCCCTACACCCCCAAAACTTACACCCCACCCGCCTCCACTTTCAAGTGTGGAATCTGAGACAAGACTGCCCGGACGGCCTGGCAATTTAATTTCTCTGATTTATCAGCCTCTTTTTTTTTTTTTTGCTTTTGAGCCAGGAAGTATAAAATAAACTAAGGCCAGGGGGCCAACTCAAAGGAGGAGGAGGAGGAGGAGGAGGAGGAGGTGGAGGAGGCTCAAATTCAGGCACAAGTGTCATCGCCTTGTTTGTCATCTCTCATCGCCAATCACACAGGAAGGCCATGTGATTGGGTTACAGTGCGGGGCAATGGGGGGTGGGGAGGAAGTTGGGCGGGGATCTCATCGTTTCCATGGCAACCCCAGGCCCATCCCATCCCATCCAGATCTCGGAATGCTCTAAGCACATACATCTGTATGCATAAGCACACACACACACGCACACGCACAATAACACCAGCGACACAATAAAAGGTACATTTGTGAGCGTAATTGCATTTGTGTGTCTGTGTCGGCTTCTGGGGGGGGGTGGATGGGGTGGGCGGGCTGGCGGGCTGGCGGGCATTAACCACTATCTGTAAATAGCATCAGAAGCCCGGGGAGTGACAGGGTCATTAATATCGTGCCGGTTTATGTCTTTCATATCGCCCGGCCGCCAGCTGGTCCCTCCTGGCTGATCAGTCAGCAGGCTGGGGGCTGGCATTGTTAGCGCCGCACCGCCACGCCACGCCGTGAGCTCCCCCCATTCACCGCGGTCTTTTCACCGGGGACGGGAGGCGGTGAGGGACCCCCCCACAAAGACAACCCGCAACCGCCATTCACCACCCTAATCTTTAATTACCCCCATTTACAGACATGTGCAGGAATGAAATGAGAAAGCGCAGAGTCAAATGTTTCCAGGCCGTGCTTCTGAGCAGTCGTCCGGAAGGGGGGGGGGTTGGAATCATGCATCTCCTTTTTAATGTGACCATTTTTGTCTGTCTCTTTGCTCAAATGATAATCGGTGGTTCAGATACTAATGAGGCTCTGTTCTGATCAGTTGTCTGAAAAGAATTTCAGAATTTGTAGGGTGTTTAGTTCCTGGCGGTTTTGTGGAACAGTCTTCGAGGAGCGATCGATCAGCCAGACGCATGCTGTCCTTTTCAGACATTTCAGTTTATATCTCTTTCCCCCGCAGAAAGTGCAGAAATGTGGGAGAAAAGAATGCTCAGCGTTCAGATTTAAATTTTTCATGAGGCTTTGAGGATGTCAAATAGCAGTGTGCAGTCTGGCAGGTTTCCGTGGACCTGGGAGTTTAGGGAGTTACATTTGACATCTTTCCAGGTCAACGGCATCCAAAAAAGCCAAAATGAAGTTGGGATTATCACTGCTGAAAACTCCCTTGAGTTCCGCACAGCAATTTTTCCATGTACCATTGACACAATAGGAAAAGAGACCCCAGCATCAAAAGATTAGTTCCCCCCCCCTTTTTTGATATCAACGTGAACTAAATCGGTGCTGACATTTCACTTCAAGTGATTTATGTCAGCTTTTCTTCTTCAAGATGATGAAGGAACATAATTCCACATATCACAATATCCCCCTTTGCTTTTTCTTAATTCCCAATGAGAATTTTTTTTCTTCAGTTGGATTTGAGAGTGAGTGAGAAAATGAGATAGGGGAAGACAGAGAGGGGAAGAGAGACCGGGAGCAGGAGAGAGAAAGGGAGCGGGGAACTGAGAATGAAAGTGAAAGCGGGAAGAAGAGACAGAGACAGTGAAGGCGTCCCTTTTCAGAAAGATTTAGGTTGGCCCTGCCAAATGAAAGGATGGAGGACTGTCCAACGCAATGGGACGTGATTGGCTGCATCCAGCTGAGCAAAAACATGGGTAAAAATGTCAAACCCAGCACCTCAATGCCACTGTCGAATGCACTTATCTCAACAAGACTCTGGGTGCCCACAGACTGCCCGAGACAGACGCCTCCCCTCATAAGAACACAGGCGGTGATGTGGAGAATATCCACCATCTCTGCAGGACAGCGTTCTGGAAGAGAACATTCTGGAGGAGAGCATTCTGCAGAACATCATCCTGCAGGAGAGCATTCTGGAGGAGAGCGCTCTGGAGGAGAGCCTTCTGCAGGAGAACGTTCTGGAGGAGATCCTTCTGGAAGAGAACATTCTGGAGGAGAGCGTTCTGCAGGAGTTTGTTCTCGTGGAGAACATTCTGTAGGAGAGTGTTCTGCAGGAAAGAGTTCTGGAGAACTGATGTGGTCTTAACCAGGCCAGAGTTCCACTGACTGCTGCTATATTATCTCTTCCCACAGCTTTCCAATTACTGTCAGAGATAAAGCCCCTCCCCTAATGGGCATCAACTCTCCTGTACCACTATGTGTCCTGTATATTGTAAAAAAAAAATTTGATGGTAAATTTCTGGCAACTGGGTAGGAGAACTTTACCGTATAAAGACCGGTGACACCACGTTAAACACACGGTAGCAGGCTGTATATGTAACAAACGTTAATTGCATTCTGGTGTGTCACCTTAAATTATACAATTGCTCACATTTCAGCTGTTTGTAATTCTATGCCTTTGCTATTTTACAGACTTTCACTGATATTTTTTTACAGAGTAGCATACAATAATACCCTGGTTTTATTCACTGCCACTGTAGTTCAGTTACAGCAGTGATTAAAAAAAAACATTTTGAGAAGCCAAATAAGGAAATGCGCACACATATAAATCAATAATATGGTATACAGCTTCATCATGATAAAAAATGAACTGGAACACAGAATATTTCAGTTATTAAATATCTCATAATATAGGTACCGATTCAAAATGCATTGTGTGATCTGTTCCACAGCTACAATCTGTATTCATTATGCTTCATGCAAATGAGCTTTTGTTTCCTACTTTACAAAACTATGGAAGGAATGCATGCGCTTGCAAGTTTTTCTAAAAAGACTTTGTTGCATCGTAAAAACCTGATTAAAATTCTCCTCGGCCGTCCCGAGCATTTGAATACAGGTGAAAGATTAAAATACAGGTGCCCTTTATGTTTTCTGGGCAGAAAGTACCGGAACCAATTTTATAGTGCCGTTGTTGCCATGCAGGGCCAGGCAAGCTGTGCCTCGTGCCCTAGCAACCAGTGTCCCTGACCAAAAAAAAAAAAAAAACAAACAAAAAAAAGGTCAGGGAGCGTAGATGAGGGATCTTCCAACCACGCATGTATCCCAGCATGCACCACCGCCATGGTGCCGTCAAACCCCCGCGACCTGCCAAGATGGAGGCCAGGGGAAGATCAAAGGGGTCGCGCGGGATTGGTGCCACCCCAGACCCCAGCCGTAGGAGGGGGGCCCACAGCCCCGGTCGGGGATGTCGGGGACGGGGGCAGGCGGCCCTGGAGGCTGGGGACAATGGCGGCTCTGTGCAGAAGCCGTGTTCTCCCCGTGACTCCGGGCGGCCATTGTCTCCGCCCCCGACCCTGAAAGCGTCGGCATTTCACGGCTTTCGGCCCGCCCCCCCCCCCTCTCCTACGCTTATTTAATTCATTCATTAATCCGGCCAGATGCTCCCATCCGGGCCCACTTACAAGAATGACACGCCGGGACGCTCTGAGTACGCACCGCGGGAGGAACAAGCACGACAGCGGCAAGGGCAGCGAAAAGCCAGGCCTTCGCTAAACGGGCATCAATCTAAAAACAGCTCTATGATACATGCGTACATGTGAAACCAAATCACAAGGTCACCATCGAGATCAACATACATTACACTAAAGCGAACACACAGCCCAGTTGTGATCTCTCAAACTGACCTCATTTTGTTTTTCAGGAACTTTGGCAGAACGGAGATGTGCTGGTACTGGGCTTGTACTTCTGAGGTTGCAGGCTTGAGTCCCAGAAGGGACACAGCTTTTGCACGGCGCTTAACCTAAATTGCTTCAGAAAATATCCGGCTCTACAAAATGCATTGTTTATAAAGAACGTAGGTTTTGTTCTGGATAAGAGCACCCTCTAAATGCTGAACATGCAACGTAATGTAATTTAAAAGGGAAATTAGGATAAGAGTGTGTTCCAGAGAAAAAACAATCAGTATAAAATTCCTTTAGTTCCCAGAAATGCATTTCAGTCCACACAACAGAGAGGCTGGCAGGACATGCTAAGATTAATTGTGGTCCTAAAGGAACTGGCGGTATTTAAATGCTCTTGATTATGGGAGACTGTATGGCACAGATTGCAGGGTGGACAGGGGTTCCATTACATTACAGGCGATTACTTGCCGTTGCATTTTCTGGACAGTGATCTCATGTCTATGTCACACTCTTTGCTTTTCCCATTGTCTGAATAAATAATCTCTTATTCTTAAGCATGTCCACTGATCCTGTAGAGCAAGGGTTTGCAACCTTTTCGGATCCAGGGGAACCCACCTAGGCTCAAAGGCATACAGGGGACCCCCGTCATAAGTTAAAAAGGGTTCTGTTCAGGGCCTTTCTATGTGAGGTTCGCATGTTCGCCTCGTGCCTGTGTGAGTTTCCTCCGCGTACTCCGACTTTCACAGTCCAAGCACATGCAGGTTTGTGTGTGCATGCGTGTGTTTGGGTATGTGTGTGTGTGTGTGTGTGTGTGTGTGTGTGTGCGCGTGCGTGTGTTTGGGTATGTGTGTGTGTGTGTGTGTGTGTGTGTGTGCGTGTGTGTAAAGTCAAGCAGATGGCACCGCTTGGTGACAAAGATGCAATTTCACGCCACATCTCCCACCTGTGGAGTGACGGACGCCCCTTTTGCACTCCACCGACCCCGCCCCAAACTGCGATGTCATAAAAGCTCAGTGTGGGCACGCCTGGCTCAAATAAGAGTGAGCCTCAGCCAAGCGGCAGGTTGTTATGGATACACTCGGGGATCTGCGCGAGACAAATATTACAATAAAAAATATATCCCTAAATTTCACAGGGCCGGGCTGAGTAAATGTTCGATCGAATCTGTCTTACTGAGAACTGACAACAGGGAGGAAGAACCTGCTTTGCTGTTCTTCAGTTACACGAGTCACACATCACTATACTACATATACATATACAAGTTTTGTAAACACAGGCAATGATCAGACTACTCTGAAGCAACTCAGTTATGATGATTATTTATGATGATTATTATTTGCATCAAAGCTTGAGAGCAACATTGAGCGGTGGAAGGAGCTGGCACATAGCTTGTAAGATGGAGCAGGGTGTATATGTTTGAGTGCATGTTGCATTGTGTGTTGCACTGTGCTTTTCTGTCCTTTGTCAATGCTCAGGGTACCTGCCAGAGCCTCATTTGAACTGAGACACAGCGCTTGGCCATCGGTCTGTTAGCGCAGTTATTGGTGCAGTCCCAGTGAGGCCCCCTTCCAGGACTGCTTTTCCAGCTGCCAGAGGCATTCGAGACACAAGCGGGCGACGGGGAGCAGCGATGGGGGATACCCGCGGATTAGCATGCGGGAGGACGGGGAGGTGCCCGGGGGGGGGCGGTTTGGCACGGGGCTGGAGAGGATTTAAAAACGTTTTGCCGATAAACGGGAGGAACGCAGACGGGGGGGAGGGGGGAGGTCTCCACGATGGGAGGTGTAGGGAAAAGTAAACAAGCAGCCACCTGCTGTCCTCTCTCTCTCTCTGTCGCTGTCTCTCTCTCTCTCTCTCTCTCTCGATGGAATGCTTGGGGGTGCGGGATGCTAGCTGCCATGCGCAAACAGGGTACGGGGGGGGGGGGGGCTTTCTCAACCGGGTCAGGTAACGCCTCAGTATGGCAAAAATGAGGAAAAAGCCGCGATAAGATCAAGCTGGAAAAATAATTCTCATGAAACTGAAAAGGGTGTGAAGGAAGGTCACAATAAAATTTGAAAATTTTGTCCAGCTTTTCAAGGACATTTTAAGAGAAATGTATATTTTGCTTGGCATTCGCCAGTGGAAGCCTTGAACAGCAGTAAAACCAATGTCTGTCATCAAAATTTTCGGTGCAGATATCGTGAGTGGATTTCCAAAAATTAAAAATACCACTTTGCTGAGCCTCTCGGGCTATGGGACGTACTGTCTCATAGCTGCGTCTTAGCGCTACACTTTGTAGCTCCCTGTGTCTGGATTCTGAGCCTAAGCTCGGTACGCTCAGCCAGATCAATCTGGAGACGATGAGCAGAACCACAGTGTGCGGCAGGGGTGATGACAGTAACTCATCCCTGCTGGATCCAGCCGACTGCCTAACTGCAAAGGTTGTGCTTTTTAAAGACTCCATCCAACAGGAGGACTTGGCATTTAAAAACCCACTCCCTGCACCCCCCCCCCCCCCGCACACACACACACACACACCCACACACACACACACACACCCACATCACTCTGAATTTTGCCGAAAGCTGCCCTAGGACGGGTGGCAGGAGCTGATTGGACGCCTCGGGTGTTCCGCACCGGTGGGCCCGCCTCCCCCGCTCAGTGCGAGGGACGGTCGCCCCGCGCGCCCCGGCCCCGTCACTCCAGACGGATACGTCGGCTCCCTCTCCTGTTTCGGAAAAGGGCGCCCAAAACGAAAAAAAAATAAAGCCCAGCGTGTTTGAAAAGGGCGCACTATGCATCGGGCCGCGTCGACGCGCTCGCACACCTCAGACGAGAATCAGACAGGAAGTGAAAGGCTTGACGGAGCGAGCGCCTGCTGACTCGCCCTTTCTTCATCGGTGACGGAGGGATGGAGGCCCTGATGGAGTCACGGCTCCAGGGCCCCAGCCTGCAGCTCTATCCAAACCCACTCTGATAAGAAGTTCATTTGCCCTCATGTAACCTTACTTCAGTGCCATTAGGATTTACAGTCAACCTGCAGCTCCGCAGTTATCGTCACAAAACTAGCGAGTCAATCAAATTACACGGCTTTTCATTTTGACGTTATGCGTCCAGTGTTATGTTCAGGAAACACAGGCTCGTGAAAGTTGTCCATGCTAAGGACTTTGTGATTATCACTGGAAAACGACAAGCCCCGTATAAACAAAGAGTGTATTATTGTTACTGAATCAATTATCGAGTTACACACACCTCCAGGGCACACAAGCTGATCGACAAATACACTGACACCGACATTCACATGTACTCTACATTTAGGAATTTCGCAGATCCGTCGGGCAGAGTTTGAGAGAATGTCTACTCTATGCCACAGCATTTCATTTCTGATTTTGCGATTTCACACCTGCAAGTGATTAATTTCCCCTCGTCACAGCGTTGCCCGCTGTCTTTACAGAAACCGACTGGAGTAGCCGACGCTGTCTGTCTGTGCGTGCCGCGTCGGTTACTGCAGATACGGCCACGGGAATCACACCGGGCCGGCTCCTCTTCCGCAGCCTTGCTAACTGCGTTGTTAGCGTGAGTGAAAGGAGTGAAAGGGAGGGAAACGCAGGCGACCGCAGCCCTGAGCGACAGAGCGCTTCATTTTCCTGCCTTCCTGGCCTCCGTGTCACTTCCTGCTTTGCATTTCAGTCACCCGTGGGAGCTGTCTCCTGGGCTTTCGCCCGCAGGACACACTGCAAACCGGGGGGGGGGGCGTCAAACTCATGTCCTGGGGGGCCACAGTCTGTGTTTTTTTATGAGAGAGTATGAAAGTAAGAGAGGGAGTTATCCAAGGGAAACCCACACTATTCTGATGTTTTGGTAGAAAGTAGTGAGGGAGTTATCTAAGGAAACCCAGACTATTCTGATGTTTTGGTAGAATGTAGTGAGGGATTGAGATGAAGACAGCTGGTGTGGTGTGGGAGGCTACAGCATAGGTTCCTAATCTGCTCAGATGCCCCTGCACCCCCCCACCCCACCCCCCCATACCTCCTCGCCACACCCCCGAACCCCGCCTGGCCTCCCATGTTGATGAGCTCACGGCGGTTCGAGTGTTTCCGTTAGTTTAGTATAATGGCTGATTAATGTCAGGCTAAAAACACTCAGCAACAGAAACAATGATCAGCAATTACATGCTTTCTGCCCTCCACCCTCCCTCCACTTCTCTTCAGTTCTGACATCATTAAGCCCTGTCCTGAGAGAGCAGTGCTTATTAATTCCTTTCCTCTATCTCTTTCACTTTAAGATGTGACAGCATGCTTTTTCGTCTCTCATTCAGCAGCCGTGTGCTCAGTGTTTCCGGCTCTGAGAAGTAACATCATCACTGATAATGTTTAACCCCAATGACAAACTCTTTGTCAGACGGTGCTACAAACTGTGTTCCATTATCTCAACGAAGCTGTCCCTTGGCTTTGCGCACAGGCCAAGCCGACGGACAGTGAGCCCTCTCTGCAGATAGGGGGCAGCGTGCCCAAGGCCATGCCTCTCCGCAGCTCAGTCTCACATGGAAAAGCCGTGTCACAGAGGATGAGGGTTGTCACTCGCCCAGAGACAGAGAGAGAGAGAGAGAGCCGACAGAGCCCAAAGGGAAGGGGAGGGGCGGGGACCTGCTCCTAGTTGCCAACCCATTTTAAGAACTGCGCTGTACATGGGATTTCAGCCCAAATGTATTTAAAATGTGGTTGCATCTAGTAAATAGCATTTGAACAGCAAACACAGCAATAAACAGCAGAAGCAGCAAACAATAAAAATAGAAGCTTATTTATGCAGAGAACTGGAAAAAATGCCAATAAAGAAAGCCACTCCCCCCACCACCCCCCCTCCCCCCCCCCCCAAAAAAAAAAAACACAAGCTAATGGGGAAAAACAGAGTTACGATTGCTGATCCGTTTCATCAAATTTGAATTAGGAAGCATTAATTATTTCACATTTGCAAAACAACAAAGGCATGCCATAAATCACACAACACTATCGAATTAAATGAGGTAAAGTGCTGTGCCCCCAGCTGACTGACGTCACTCAGCAACAAGAGCGGGGCAACACCCAGGCGGACTGAGAGACGGAATTGCGCATGGGGGTGTGCCCGTGTGTGTGTGGGTATTAGTGTGTTTATGTGTGTATTTGTGTGTGTGTGTGTGTGTGTGTGTTAGTGTGTTTATGAGTGTGTTTGCGTTTATTTGTGCAGATGCCTACGAGCGAGTATTTGTGTGTGTGTGTGTGTGTGCGTTCGTGTGTTGGTGAGTGTGTTTGTGTGTGTGTGTGTGTGTGTGTGCGTTCGTGTGTTGGTGAGTGTGTGCGTGTGTGCGTGTGTGTACGTTCGTGTGTTGGTGAGTGTGTGTGAGTAAGCATGTCTGCTTGTGTGTCTGTAACGCACGTGTGTTTAACCGACGTCAGCGCTCTGGAACATTTTTAAAAGGCTTGAGGCGAACACAAGCACATCACAAAAGTGATCATGTTCACCGCCCCCAGTTCTGCTCCACTTCACTCTCTGTGTGAGTCGCAGCATTTTGGGAGGCAAATTTCCACTTCACTTATCACAGCATGTCTATTCATGGGACATGCAGAGTTTTGGCTTAGTACCTAAATATATAAATTAACTTTCATAAATGTATGTAAGTAAAGCACCTTTACAGAACAATATTGCAGCCCAAATTGCATTAACAGAGAATGGTGATATAAAAACACTATAACGGTTGACAAGTTGTAAAGCTGCGTTGAAAAAATAACAAGATTCAATAAAAAGAAAAGAAATAACTAGGAGTGATAAACCAAATAAAAACTTTCAAATGTGCGATGTACTAATCTCGTAATAATCTGTACTAATCTAGATTGGTACTAGGTTTCAATTAGCCTGCTCTCTCTAAAGACAGGTACTAGGTTAGGATCAGCCTGCTCTCTCTGTAGACAGGTACTAGGTTAGGATCAGCCTGCTCTCTCTGTAGACAGGTACTAGGTTTGGATTAGCCTGCTCTCTCTGTAGATGTGTACTAGGTTTGGATCAGCCTGCTCTCTCTGTAGACAGGTACTAGGTTTGGATCAGCCTGCTCTCTCTAAAGACAGGTACTAGGTTTCAATTAGCCTGCTCTCTCTGTAGACAGGTACTAGGTTTGGATCAGCCTGCTCTCTCTGTAGACAGGTACTAGGTTTGGATCAGCCTGCTCTCTCTAAAGACAGGTACTAGGTTTGGATCAGCCTGCTCTCTCTAAAGACAGGTACTAGGTTTGGATTAGCCTGCTCTCTCTGTAGACAGGTACTAGGTTTGGATCAGCCTGCTCTCTCTAAAGACAGGTACTAGGTTTGGATTAGCCTGCTCTCTCTGTAGACAGGTACTAGGTTTGGATCAGTCTGCTCTCTCTGTAGATGAGTACTAGGTTTGGATCAGCCTGCTCTCTCTGTAGACAGGTACTAGGTTTGGATCAGCCTGCTCTCTCAGTAGATGGGTACTAGGTTTGGATCAGCCTGCTCTCTCTGTAGATGGGTACTAGGTTTGGATCAGCCTGCTCTCTCTGTAGATGAGTACTAGATTTGGATCAGCCTGCTCTCTCTGTAGATGGGTACTAGGTTTGGATCAGCCTGCTCTCTCAGTAGATGGGTACTAGGTTTGGATCAGCCTGCTCTCTCTGTAGACAGGTACTAGGTTTGGATCAGCCTGCTCTCTCAGTAGATGGGTACTAGGTTTGGATCAGCCTGCTCTCTCTGTAGACAGGTACTAGGTTTGGATCAGCCTGCTCTCTCTGTAGACAGGTACTAGGTTTGGATCAGCCTGCTCTCTCTGTAGACAGGTACTAGGTTTGGATCAGCCTGCTCTCTCTGTAGATGGGTACTAGGTTTGGATCAGCCTGCTCTCTCTGTAGATGGGTACTAGGTCTGGATCAGCCTGCTCTCTCTGTGGACGCTCTGGTCTGCTGCTGCACAGTATGTTTCAGGACAGAAATAGCTCCTAATAATGAAAGATTTATGTCAAGTAAGTAAGCTTGTAATTACATGCTACAGCAGACAATTAGGTGCCTCCCCAACGCTCTCTGTACTCTCTGCCTCCTTCCCAATCTTCCCCTCTCCCCCCTCTTTCTCTCTCTCTCTCTCTCTCCCTCTCCCTCTATGCCTCATTCTGTCTCTCTGTAGCAAATCCAACCTTTCATATCTCAAAACCTATTAAAACTCTGATTATTGCAACTGAAAATAAAAGCTGGAAGTCTTTTGAACCCGAAACACGCTGACTTCAAAGACAGTATTTTCCCCTCTCTCTCTTTGGAAAAGGGTGCAGACTTACATGATCAGCAGCCTTCTTCAGCTCATAAAGCAGCTTGGCTAACACTTCCTGTCACCCAACAATGGACGACAGAGCTGTGACCATTTAAACTATGTTACCAGGTGCCCCCTCAGGGAAACTGCCCCCCCCCCACACCCCACCCCCCGTGTTGCACTGTTATCCTGCCTGTACCAGCAGCTTTGATATCTCAATAGGCTCCTCGTTCGCTGCTATCAGCTTACAGCCCCTAATTACTGCAGTCATCTTTAGAGCGGAGAGGAGATGCCAGCTCGTAGGGCCTAGCTTTAGCATCTGCTGCGCCAGCCAGCTGACGGGGGATCGCATTGATAACTGGGGAACGGAGGTGGGGAGGGGGGGTGGAGTTAGCATCACGACGTGCACCGTCCCCCTGTGCTGCTCTGTACTGTTGCCTGCTAAAACAGGGAGGCCTTTCTGTAACCTGCTCTTCTGCCTTTAGCCTGAAACACAGATGTGTTCCATCTAAGGTATGCAGATTTAATTTTGGTAATCGGAGCAGTAATTTAGTCAGGAAAATATGGCGGGCATTGTTGGGCTGAATGGCCTTTTCTCATCATTATGTTATGTTATATTACAGTATGTACAGTTTTTACTAGTGACACTGGACCAGGCCAGCGGAAGATAGCTTACCCTTTTATATATTTCAGGTTACTGCCAACTTGTTTTCCCATTGGGGAGTTGTTTTTTTTAACCACCGGTTAAGTGTTTATCTTTTCACTGGGGAGTTTTTTCCCCCTGTACCCTCACCTGCTGGTTTTGGTGGTTTTATGTTTTTTCCATACTTAATTTTTCTCTGTAAAGCCACTTTGCGATAGTGTCTCTGTAAAAATGTGCTTCATGAATATATTTGAACTGAATTAAAAATGGAGAGCCATCTATGGCCTGAAGCAAGCATGTACTAGCGTAAAGGCCACACGGACCTCCAAAGAGATTTTTTTTGTTTCATTGAGTGGAAGAAAACAGGATTAACCTTCTTCCATTCTGCTCAGCATACAAAAAAAAAAACAAAAACAAAACAAAACACTGGTAACAGATATACAGAGATAAGTGTATGAGATAAGTGTTCAAGCATCCTCACAAACCGGGGGCAGGGTGGGGCAGTGGCTAGAGCACTTTAGTCTGGAGCAGAGACACATGGAATTATGGGATTCTGGAGGAGATGTGTCATTTAGAATCCCTGGAGAGAGCCAGTGTGCTGGTCCTTAATTATCTCCTGCCTTTCAGGCACAGAACTCCAGTGACTGGAAAAGAACAATTGCTGAGCAAATGAATGTTTTGATGTGACGTGATAGTGACCTGGAGCACACCCATTCACCCTGCACCCCAAAGTCACCACGATGACCCCTGTGACCCCCAGCAGGGTTTCTTCATAGTGCGAATGGTTGTCTGTTTGCCTTTTCTTATTGGTTGTGCTGCTTTCGATCTGGGGCTGGTTTGACAGTTTGACCGCTGCTGGGTTCTATGCAACAGTGTCTGATTGTCAACAGATGGATATGACTTTCCATGAACCCATGCGTCAATAATGAGAGAGAATTAACTAACTCATCCCAAAAGTAAATGAGAAACAGAGAGAACAGAGAGAGAGAGGGAGAGAGAGAGACAGACAGAGGGAGAGAGAGATAGAGACAGAGACAGACAGACAGAGAGAAATATGGAGAGAGAGAGAGGGAGAGAGAGAGAGAGAGAGAGAGAGAGAGAGAGAGAGAGAGAGAGAGAGAAACAGAGAGACAGACTCTGGCTACATCCTTTGGCCTTATTTTCATACAGTACATGTAAATGTTTGGTTTACACATACAAAGCAATTGGAGACATGAAAGACTCACTGAACCATCTCTTACTGCCCACAGCACTTCACTTCTCTATAAACAGAGGGATGTAGAAGGCGAACAAAAAACAAAAACACTTGACAAACGTCGTGACTGAGGGATGTAAGCTTTTGTTTGTGGAGTACCGAGCGGCGTGGTTCAAAACGGTCTCAAACACAAACCGTAGACCGCAGCTGCT
>CM077285.1:65257470-65297470 GCA_039654925.1 Anguilla pacifica | reverse complement strand
ACTGCGTTTTTTTTTTTTTTTTTTTTCGTCCTTCCCAATTTGGAACTGGGGCACTGGCTCGCGCCTCTCGGCCGGAGTCGCCAGTCCGCCACCCGTCACTGGAGCCCGGACCGTGGCGGCTGAAGGTCTCGGGCTGTTCCCACAGCGACGGAGGCCACTCCCACTTTAACGCAACGCCGCTCCAGGACTCATTCAAACGGGATCCTTCAGTGGAGATAACAGCAAGCAATCAGTGAGTAAAAACCACTCTCAGCAGAAGATGTAATGCACTTTAAGATCGCCCCAGACCCAACCCCCCTGGGAGAATTGGGGGGTGTGTAGGGCCCTCAGCTGGGTCCCGGGACCCCGGTGCAGGGGGGGCCCGTGTGTCACTACGGCCCCGCGGAGCGGCGGACCCATCTGCTAGGGAGCCCCTCTCCTCTGTTTAATAGACAGACTCCCCGTTTCTGCCCCATTACCCCTCATTACAGGGATAAAGGCGGGCCGGCGGGGCCGAGGTTAAGGGCCGAACTACAGAGGGGGCGAGGAGAGCCGGGACGCCGCGCCGCCGAGCCTCTCCGCTCCGGGGGTTGCCGTGGTGAGGGGGCCCGGGCGCAACAAAGCACCCCCCCCCCCCCCAACAGGACCCCCGGTGAGGGAATGCAGCGGCTGAAATCGACCATCTCTCTGTGCGACAGGATGAAAGAGAGACATTCACATGATCTCTCTCTCTCCCTCCCCCCTCCCTCTCTCTCTCCCTCTTTTTCTCTCTCTGTCCACCATTCGCCCCTTCACTCTCAATCCCCTTCTCCCTTTCTCTCTACCACTGTCCTCTCTCTACTTGGCTCTATGAGAGTCGGTGAGAGTAACACCCTCCTCTCTCTCTCAATCTTCCTCTCTTTCTCTCTCCCCCTCTACCTTTCCGTCTCACTCTTTACACACTCCACCCTTTCAATCTCTTTTTCTGACTCTCTCAATCTCCTTTTCCCTTCCACCCATCACTCTCTTCTGTATGTCTCTATCTCAGCCTCACCCTCACTCCCCTCTTTTCCCCTCTCCACATCTCTCTCTCTCTCTTCATCTGTCACTCTCTGTAAATGAGTTCGGGGGGACGTGTGTGTGTGTGTGCGCGTGTGTGCGTGAGTCCATCATTCATCTCAACCCCATTCCTCAGCAGCGGCAGGCCTGTACCCCGAAAGCGAAGCGGGGGTGTGCGCGCGTACAGAAGGGCACACCTCATTGAGAAACGGGGAGGAGTGCGTGGTTCTCCTGACAGAGAGGCGGTGAAGCAGTCTCTGCTTAATGGGGCAGGAAGCCTCCGTCTGTCAGAGAGACGGGCGCTCGCACACCGCCGCCGTCACGCCAGGAAACTACGCCCAAAATCTCAATCGCCCGTACTGAAGCGCCTCGGAGCCGGGGATCGAACCCCAGGGTAAACGCGCCACCTTTAACCACACGGGGGGTTTAAGGTGTGCAGTAATGAGTCTGAGAGTGGGAACTGCACACACACACACACACACATGCTTTCCCTCTCAGATATACACACACACACAGACACACACACGCTTTCCCTCTCAGATGTACACACATACACACACACACACACCATCCCTCACACACACACCCACACACACACACACACACACACACACACACACACGCTTTCCCTCTCAGATATACACACACACACACACACACATTCCCTCACACATATACACACACCTACACACACACACACACACAGATATACACACACACACAAAATGCTGTTTCACATGCATAACTGCATTTATAGTTCTGTTTGACTTTTTCCCGCTTATTTCTGGATTGAAATTATAGGACTTCTTGTTCCTTTCCTTTCCTTCTCTCTCTCTCTCTCTCTCTCTCTCTCTCTCTCTCTCTCTCTCTCTCTCTCTCTCTCTCTCTCTCTCTCTCTCTCTCTCTCTCCCATAACAGGGCCCTGAACGCATCCGCTTTATTACACGGCCAGTTTATTAGGCCCTAATAAATTTTTACGGAGTGTCCGGACGCAACAGCTCACGCCTCCTCCTCCTAATGCGCACTCGAGCGATAACAACGCTCAGGCTCTGACAGCCCCCCCCCCCCCCCCAGGGCATTCATAAATACAGGCCTGAGGGGGCTAAACCCCCTCTTAGGGCATTAAAAATCCCTCTTAGCGCGCTAAAGACGCTACAGGATGCTGCAGAGAGGGCCACGCCCCGCCCCCTCCACTGTTCACATCGCTTTAGGAAGCTCACACATCTGGAGTCTTCCAATAACTGAAGGATGCAGGGTGCGTCACCGTGGTTCAATTTCGTTTTTGGTGTGAAGCAGAGACTCTTATCCAAAATGGGCCGATTGTGGGTGCAGATTTTTGTTTTAGACACCTGATTCTACTAATGAACTAATCGTGGTCTACGATCAATCAAGACCTTGATAAGTAGAATCAGGTGTCTCAGTGCTGGCCTAAAAACAAAAACCTGCCCCCACACCGGTCCTTAGCGGATAAGATTGGTGCGGAGAACACTGAACAATGGCAGTTGGGTGCTGTGGCACAGCCTCTGTTCATTATGCAAAATGTCCGATCCGTTTTCACTTCCGTCCCCCGTTTGGCAGCTCTTGTCCATAGTGGATGTGCAAAGTGCTTATAAAAACATTAAGCAAAGAACAGTAGCATCGCCACTGAGTCAGCCGTGTCACAAGACTGCCAGTGTCATGTCATTAGGCAAATTTACGGCACGATGTTAAGTGCCACAGTAAAAGCGAGAGGGTTTTTTTTAGGGTGAGGTTTTGCTCCTCCCAGCTCTTTACGATAGAGAGTGAGTTCAGCACACACTGGGGATACTGTAGTAAGGGTTTACTGGTCTGACAGGAAAACCAAAGGATGAGCCCACGTTCCCTGCAGACCCCCCCCCACCCCCTCCACGTTCCCTCTCTCTGATTCTCCTAACTGGACTACAGTTACAAAGACGGCAGGCAGAAAGATTCTCCTCTTTGAAGAGTGAATTTTTTGGAGTGTTTTTTTTTTCAATAATATGAGTCACGGTTCTAGAACTCAGTCACCAGCAGTGATTGTGACATCAGTGTTAGAATGTTCAGTTAAGACCCTTCTGATCACTTATTTGTGACCTGACACCTTAAATGGTCAGAGGTAGATCAAAATAGTCACATGACAACAGACCCAGGGAAGAATGAACACGCCAGAGTCAGGTTTTTGGAGAGGTGTGGGTGGAGTGGGGTGGAGTAGGGCGGGGCAGAGAGGATGGGGTGTGTTGTTTGGCCGGACAAAGCTCTCCATATTTCAACGGCTTTGTAGCAGCAGCTCAAGTGGTGATTACATTTATACTAAAGCATTATCTCTTACAGAGTGGCACTTAGCTGAGGAGCTCCCCTCACATATATACACAAACACACAAACACACACACACACACACGCACACACATACATACACGCATACACACACATATAGTACACACACACACATGCTCACATACAGTACACGCACACACTCACTCACACACAGTCCCACACACACCCACACACAGACACAAGAACAGAAGAGAGTGGCAGAGGAAAAAGGAAGAAGTGAAATGAAGGAAACGAGAAAGACAAATGGGGGGGTTTGCAATTGCTCCTTTTTTTCCTTTTTTTTTCTGGGACAATGAGCCAAGGCATTATGCGGGTGTTGACGTCGGGTTCAATTTATCCCCGCGAGAAAATGATGATAATACCAGAGCAGTGACAGGCCTCTGTTTAGGGACTCGCTCTCTTCCTCCCGGTTCCCCCTCTAAAAGCCACTCTTTCAGATGAAAGCTTAGAATCAATGCTCCGCGGTCACTTCATATGCGATGGCGCGCTCTGGACAGGTGACTCTCAGAGGGCTGAGAGGTGACAGTTCTCTGTGCGATCGCTCCATTGTGACAAAATGGAGGGGACAATGGTGAAAACACATCTTCTCGCTTTTCAGTTGAGAAACATTCGGCCAATTTTTCCTTTTTGAAAACACAGACGTACGGAACTCAGCACCGGAGCACGGGTGATGGCCTTGATCTGAAGAAGACAGAAGGGCGGGAGGTGAGGGGAGGGGGGGGGGGGCGGAGGGGGTGTCATGAGAAAGGAGCATTTTAACAGGAGCCTTGCCCATCAATCCAAAGGATTTCCTTTATCATTGGAGGGCCAGAGTGCTGGTGCAGCCTGCCATTGCTGTGAGACAGAAAGAGAGAGAAAGAGACAGAGAGAGAGAGAGAGATAAACAGAAAGGGACAGGCAGAAAGACAGAGAAACAGAAAGACAGAGAGAGAGAGAGAGACGGGCAGTGAGAGGTGAATAGAAAGAAGAATCCCCTCAGTGAACTGGTCCTGGGATTCAGTGAAGAAAATCCTAACACTCCTAATAATAGTCAGTCCCAGTACAGTGACATCCTCCTAGCTCAGAGAATTTGACCAAACACAATTATAATGAAACAGGGGCGATATAGCTCAGGAGGTAAGACCGATTGTCTGGCAGTCGGAGGGTTGCCGGTTCAAACCCCACCCTGGGCATGTCGAAGTGTCCTTGAGCAAGACACCTAACCCCAAATCCCTAACTGCTCTGGCGAATGAGAGGCATCAATTGTAAAGCGCTTTGGATAAAAGCGCTATATAAATGCAGTCCATTTAAATATTTTACCTATTGGAAAGAAATGACAAAAACTCAAAATAAACTTAATTGCTATTTGGCCCTAAACATGTACACCATGGCTGACTACCTGACCATGGTGACAGATAGCAAACAGAGAAAAACCTTGACAATGTACAGACTCAGTGAACATAGCCTGGCCATCGAAAAAGGCCGACACAGGCAGACCTGGCTGTCCAGAGAGGACAGACTGTGCTCACACTGCAGTCAAGGAGTGGTGGAGACAGAGCTACACTTTCTCACAACATGTGGAAAATACCTGGACATAAGAGAAAATTTCTACCAGAAATTCACTAAAATATGCCCTGAATTTGAAACTCTAAATGACCACCAGAAACTCCCCAATTTATTAGGAGAACACAAAAAATGCATCAGACTAGCGGCAAATTGTATCACAGCTTGCCATAAACAGAGGGACAACCAGTGAGCCTATTTGGGTAAGCCTATATGTCTGTAAACTGTATGTCCATGTACATGTTCATGTGTTCAATGGTGTATGTTCTTTATATGTTCTTTTCTATGCTTTGGCAAGTTGTATCTTGTCATGCCAATAAAGCATTTTTGAATTGAACTGAATTGAGAGAAACAGAGAGACAGACAAAGACAGAGAGAGAGAGACAGGCAGTGAGAGAGACGAGGAGGGGGGGTCAGGGATGGGGCGGGGGGGTGGCGGGGGGGGGGGGGGGGTGTGGTGGTGTTGCGGTTGCCTGAGCAGCAGTTCGCCAAACATTGAGAAAGGGGAAGAAAAGCATGTCCCCAGACCGCAGGACACTTTGAAGCGAGCTGACAGACTCCTGGTGATGCGTCAAACACAGAGCCTGGCTCAGAAGCCTCCGGAGAGAGGCTATCAGGACCAATCAGGCGGCAGGAACTCGTCCGGAATGTCAGCGCCACATCTCCGATTAGACCGCTCCAGGGCGGGGGCTGGGGTTTGGACAGGGGGGTGGAATTGTTTTTGGAATGAAGAGCGTGGAATTATGAGTAAACAATAGAAAAATTCAGAAAGTGCTGGTTCTGAAGTAAGGATTCCACTGTTTTCCGAGACCTCTTTTGTGCCCCCGTCCGAAATGATTTTTGGGGGGTATCGATTTCGGGGGTATCGATTCACAACAACCCAACCAGACCAAATGGCGGACGGGGGGGTGCTGGGAGGGGCCTAGGGGGCGCTGTTTCCGTCCGGCACGCGTGCTCGTTTGCCCGGCCTGCTTGCGTTGGCGGAGGGAGATGTGCGTTTATGAAGTGCAGATGCCCCTCAGATCGGACGCCATCTCCTGCCAGACCCAGCACGTCTGCCCCCCCCAATCCCCCCTCCAAACCCCCTCCCAAACCCTCCTTCTCCAAACAAAACACACAAGACGGATTTGGGTAATGACGGAGCGCTCGCGATCGTGCCAGCGTCTGGCGTGGGGGGGGGGTCGCGCCTCGTCCAGGAGAAGCACCCTCATTTGCCGCAAATCCACCCCTTTATTTGGACAGCCCCCCCCCCCTGAACAGGAAGTGGTCATGAATCAGCCAGCGAGCGGACGAACGTGACACAGATGTGGGCAGCGGGCAGGAATTGATGGCTAATTAATTAAAAGAACAATATCATTCTCTCTCCCCCCCCCAAACCTCCGCCCCCACGCTCCTTGCTCTTATTCCAGAGGGGAGTCGAGGTACTTAATGGAATAAACTCCTCCAGGGCTCGTCCAGGCGGTCCCATTTGGCTGCCCCCTAATCTAATTTTGGCCGGTCTGTCGCCCGCCGCAGTCTCCACGACAACCTCAGTACTTATCGCCGCCGCTCGGCCGGCTCTCCGACGGGCCGCCGGCGTAACGGGCTCCACGCCGCTCCCCAGCTTCCTGCTTTCAGGGCTCCGCCGCCGCGCGGAGGACCGCCAGCGGCCAGGGAGGCGGAATACGCCGGGCGGCTGCGTCTGACTCGCGGGGTCACGTGACAGCGTTCCTGGAATGCTGGGATACGACGGGCTTCATCAGTTGGCTCTCGCCTAGGTACTATGGCAGGGCATGCACACTATTCACTTACACACTCACATCCATGGGCAATTTAGAATGTCCAATTGGCCTAACCTGCATGTCTTTGGACGGTGGGAGGAAACCGGAGTACCCGGAGGAAACCCACGCAGACACGGGGAGAACATGCAAACTCCACACAGAAAGGCCCAGGCCGGATTCCAGGCCAGGACCAGGCCTGGACCTTTTGGCTGTGAAGCAACAGAGCACTTGAGCAAAGTTTTCAGCTTGAACTCCTCCAGTGCATACACAGCCATGTAAATGTCTCATACGTCACATGTACACTACTTCCTGCTTAAGGGTGAAATGAAACGATAATCTCCAAAGCGCGCTGTGATGTAAAACAATCTGTTTGAGAGCAGCAGCTTGCAGGCCTGAGCACCCGCATACGCTGTTCGGGGGTGGGGGGGCGGGGGTTCCTGATTCCCCGCCCTACCCCGACAGTGTGGGGGTGAGGTGCGAGGCCTCCACTGTCAGCCAATATCCTTGATCCTCTCGTGCTTCTCTGGAACAGCAGGCTATCCTATGCTGCTTCCTCCTCTCCTGACATGTGGTTCACACACATGCCCCCCCCCCCCCTTACCCTGCACTCCCCGGCTCTTCAAACTCGGCGTGTTTATGCTTACGCACTACACTGGAACCCAGATGCATGGGTGCGACGATCAAAGGGTTCCCCGAGGGGCTCGCATTTAGCTTCCATGGTTCCTGTCATTAACGCCTGTGCGCAAACACACACAGTTCCGGCTGCCCCACCTCCCTGCACTTCTGCACCAGCCCTGGTGAGATTCCTCCACCACGTTCCCCCTTTCAACCTATACATCCCTCTTTCCCCTCATCTCTCTGTTTAGCATCCCCTCTCCTTCCCTCTGTCCATTCCTGTATCTACTCTGTAAACATCCTCAGGTGATACCCCCATCCTTCCATTCACCCCTCTGCATCCCTTCCTCCTTCCCTTTCCCATCAATCTCTCCTTCCCTCTCCCAATGTCTGCACCTGCCCTGTAAACATCCTCAAACATACATAATCCCCCTTCCTCCCATACATCCCGCTCTCCTTTCCTTTCCCCATCCATCTCTCCTTCCCCTCCTCTCTCCTTCCTTTTGTACCTTCCCGGTAAACATCCACAAACTTGTATCCCCTTCCTCCCATACACCCCTATGCACGCCTCTCTCCTTTCTTTCCCCATCCCTCTTTCGCTCCTTCCTTCCCTTCCTATCTCCCTCCCTCCCTGCCTCCCTCTCTTCCTCCCTCCATCCCTCCCTCCCTCCTTCCCACCCATCTCCTAGCTGCCAGGTTGTTCCAGATGCTGCGCTTCCTTGGCCTGCTGCTCCTAAGTTGACTCTCTCCTGCCACCGGCCATATTGCTTTGTTTATCTCCTGCGCTGTTGTTGCTCTGTGGTTTTTCCTCTTTGTTGACAGCTGTGCTTTCTCTTATCAGCCCTTTGCACGAGCCCTTCCTCCGCCCCCCCCCCCCCCATCTCTTTAAGCCCTCGTTCTCCCCCCCCCCCCCCCACGTTTGTGAAAGGCCAGGACGTGGAGAACAGCACCTCTGGGAGCTGTAGAGACCATTGGTTTTTAACACAGCCTGCTTCACGGCAACAGGCGCCACGGTTACGGGAATTAGGGTTAAACTCACCCCCCCCCCTCCCCCCACACACACACATAGTCACACACATGCATACATAGTCACACACACACACACACACACTCACACAAACATAGTCACACACACACACACACATAGTCACACACACACACACACGCACACACACACAGTCACACACACACACACACACACACACACACACACATAGTCACACACACACACACTCACACACACATAGTCACACACACACGGCTGCGCTCCCCTCCCTGGAGCCGGGGCGGGGGGGGGGCTCGGTGAACCTCGCCGTGATCCGGTCGGACCCCAGCGCTCCACCGGGGCCGGGGGCCACGGGCCTAATGACGCCGGTAATGGAGCAGATGACCCCTGACCTCCCGGGGGTCGCGGGGTCGAGCGGCGGCGCTAATCCCCGCCTTGTTCCATCTGCTAGCCGCCAGCGGCCCTCAGCGGGGCGTGACTGATCGCCCTCACACCTCCGCGCCACGGCGCTGAGCGGCGGGAAGGCGACTCCGCCAGCGCCTCGATCGATAGCGCTGATTTATAGCATCGGCAGTCTGTCCATTAGGAAGGGGCGGGGGGGGGGGGCGGGAGAGATCGGTGGGTTAGACAGCTACGAGGGGAAGGGGGGGGGGGCTGGTCCTGAACTGGGATGTTTCCATGGCAGCTCACGATCGGTCGGAATCTGCTCAGGTACGGTCGTTTCGCCCTCTTTTTTTTCCGGTCTTTTCCGCGAGCGGGCTGAGGTGTAGCGCGACGGGCGGCGGGCTCAGACTGGCGGGCGTCGGCGGGAAGGCCGAGCGGATGTTTCCACAGCTGCGGCGGGGGCCGGGCCGGGACTCCGCGGGGCCGCCGGCCCGCCGACGGACCCGGTCGCTCGTTAGCGCGAAACCGCGCCGACCCCGCCCGGCGTCTCGCCAAAGGCTTCGCGCCGCGGACGCCGACGACGACGGGCCCAGACCTTATCGCCGAGAGCGATTAATCAAACCTCCCGGACCGCCGCGCCGTCTGCAGCCAAGGCAGACGCGTGGAAATGTAGCGCTCCTCATTCACCGTCAGCCGCTCACAGCCCGCTACTTTTCATCAAGAGGTTCCTAAATTCAGAAACTCCTAAATTCCCGAACCCAGCGGCTGCCCCGGGCTGAGCGGCTCTGCCTCCTCGGGAAAGTCTCGACACGGCGCGTAACTGAGCGATCCTGCCGTCCGGAGCCCTGACAGGCAGTCACGGAGGAGCGCGGAGCCGGAGCCCTGACGGCCAGTCACGGAGGAGCGCCGAGTCGGAACGCCGAGTCGGAACGCCGAGGGAACGCCCAGGGAATGGCGTTCCCGTTTCTCCAGCAGCTGGGATCCCGGGGGTTCGGCATCGACAAATGGGCTTGTCGACGGGTCGGTGGGAAATGTTTGAGCTGCCCTGTGGGATGCCGGGTTTGGGGTGGGGGGTATGGGGGGGGGGATGGCTCTAGTCTCTGGTTGTGCACATGGTCTGGGTTAACGGAAACACAGGGGGGACGGAACGCAGGATTTTTTGGAGCAGGCCTCCAGCTCATGGAGATATCAACACAGAGGGGATGTCGGCTGGAGCACTGCTCAGGGTAACCCCCATTTCTTCTGATTTCCTGTGCCTGCCCCCCACCCCCAACCCCCCATTAGTGCCATAATCACTCTCCTGATGTCTTTCTTGTCTTTTTGCCTCAGCGCATTAAATTAATTGCCCAGAACGGCACGGCCCTCTCGGATGGGGGCAGGGAGGGGTGGGGGGCGGGGGAGAGGGGAACGCCTGAAGAGACGTGACTGTTATTCTTCCCGGTGACCTCACCGCGGCCAGCAGGGATGGTTCCGGAGCCTCTCTCTCCCTGTGTGTTCTGGAATTCTGGGAACACAAAGGAACGGTGTGGCTCCTGAGCGGGCTCTCGCTCGGCTGCCGCGTCGCCCGGCGCTCCGGTTACGCGCGGCGGAGGTTACGTAAACACACCACCCCCCCCCCCCCCCACGCCCCCCACCTCCCTCACCCCCCCCAACCAGATAGCGCGGGACAATGGCGAGACTGTGCGAATGCAGGACGTGGGGCATCGGCCGCTGTTCTGCAGAAACAAAGCGGGCGGGACGCTGAGGTCTCCAGAAAACCCGGTTCGTTCACTCGGCATGAAAACCCGAGCGTGGCTGGCCAATGGCATGCAGAAACGTTCAAATAACAAATAACAAAAAAAAACACGACATGCAAATGTCATCATTCCGTTTAAAGCAATCAAATGCGAACGCTCATTTTTGTCTTTCATGCGCGGTAAAATTCCTCGCGTCAAGTCGACTCGAGCAGTGTTTGCACGAGTCCAATAGGGACCACATGCCCTCCATGAGCTACGCTGAACGTTTTTCTGTGAACAATTACTCGGTTCAAAGCGGTGTAGACTTTAAACTTTACTTCTGAATTTGCTCACATTTCTGCGGCGTGCGGCATGGCGTTTGAATTTGCAGCTCTGGGACGTGCAGTGCCTAGTAACCCGAGCTGGGGAGGTTCATGGATTACACTGGAGCTCATCGGGTCTCTGGCTTGGCATTGGAGCCTGCCACTGGCATTTGCATAGTAAACGACTCGCATTCCCCCCCCCCCCCCGGCCCCCCAAGCAATTATGTTCAACCTCAAACCGACTGGTGCTAGAGACTTTGATCACTAAGTTTCGTAACGCTACCTGATAGATGTGTTCCTGCATACACACCTGCAAAGGACACGTGTGTGACCCTGGCGAGTTTGTTTTCTCTCTCGTGAATTCAGTTCTGTTCAACGTGTGCATTTTTGTTCTTTGTTTCCCTGCTTTGAGGGTGCCAGACTGAAGAGAAATTTAATCTGCGCACTTTCACTGTGATCATCATATGCCTTTGTTACAAACTGCTGACTTATCTCACGGGGATATAACGCTGTGTACAGTAACTGGTCTGCCACAGAAGCTCTTTTGGCACATTATGATGTTTCTTACAGGACAATTAGACCACCTCACTGCACGCACAAATGATTTTTTGAAAAGTACAGGAAACAAGACCCTTCCTGCACTTATCTGTCTGCTTATTCAAACTGCCATGGCACAAATTAGCAGGATCTCCTGACTTGTTTGTCTAACAGCCTTGGATTTCTGTGTGTGTGTGTGTGTGTGTGCATCTGTGTGTGTGTGTGTGTGTGCGTGTGTGCGTGTGTGTGTGTGCATCTGTGTGTGTGTGTGCGTGTGTGCGTGTGTGTGTGTGTGTGTTCGTGTGTGCACATATGTGTGTGTGTGTCTGCATGCGTGTGTGTGCGTGATTGTGTGTGTGTGTGTATGTATGTGTGTGTGTATGTGTGTGTGTGCGTGTGCACATATGTGTGCATGTGTGTGTGTGTGTACGTGTGTGCATCTGTGTGTGTGTGTGTGTGTCTGCATGCATGTGTGTGCACAATTGTGTGTGTGTGTGTATGTGTGCGTGTGCGTGATCGTGTGTGTGTGTATATGTGTGTGCATGTGCACGTGTGGGGTTCATGGGTTTAAATTCATGGTGGAAGATGTACACAATCAAACAATCAAACACGAGAGTTATATACAAAGTCAGTGATGTCATTGCGTCAGTGCAGATTCACAGTAGATGCTACCCATTGGGTCAGTGTAGCAGGCGCTGGGGGCAAACCCTGTTATTTAATATGCGCAGAGAGCAGGAGACGTAAAAACCGCTACATTTAGCGAGCTGAGAAGCGCTCCTCGTGCCTGCACTGCTGAGACAGGGAGCAAAGCCCCCCCCCCCGCCCTGCTGCTCCCCCCCCCCCGCCCTGCTGCTCCCCCCCCCCCATCCCCGACACACGGAGGGCTCAGCTCAGCCTCTTCCACATTAAAAAGCTGTTCACATTACTGTTTAAATACCACAAAAAGAGCGTGCAGAAACAGACATGAAAGGACACCCCCCCCCCTCCCCAAATCCTTAAAGGGCTTGGGCACTTATGCAAGTTTTTGAAAGAGATCCTACAGTTTATTTGAAAGCTAAGTGCCTTTTCGTTCAAAGCGTTCGAGAGGGAATAACGTGCGTCGCCATGGTGAAATTCTGCACGCAGGTGCCTAAGAGGTTTTTTCTTCTTCTTCTATCTCCCTCTCTCCCTACCTCCCTCCCTCCCTCCTCCCCCCGTCCCCTGAAGGTACTGATTTTTGGGTTTCACATCTCCAAAGACAGGGCCCTGCGCGAGGAGAGAGGGGCTTAGAGCAGCTCGTACCGCCAGAGGCGCACGGGCCCTGCCGCCCCGTTGCCGGTGGCGACGGAGGATGGGGTGGCGGCGTGTGTGTGCGGGGGTGGGGGGGGGGGTGGGTTAAGCTAGCTCTACAGGTGTTTAGCACCTGTCCAAGCTTTCAGACCACACCTGGTATCTACAGTACAGACTGGGCATGAGCACAGAACGAACGAATCAACACTGCAGCTTTCCCACAGGTGCACTTCCTGTACCTGCAGTTTAAAAACACGAACGGTTTTGGATATTGCAACGGGTTTTTTTTTTTTTCTCAGGTGTGAAACGTGTGCCGGGTCCAAGAAGAGGATGCAGGTGGGCATCTGGAACAGCCAAATGACAGCTTCTTACCTGCCATCAGCAGATGGTGGTTACATAACAGGTACAAACGAGTCTGTGCCGGTCACCCCACAGGAAACACGGCCGGTTACACACACAGAGCGCTCCGCAAAGCCGAGCCCATCCGTCGCCCCGCCCCCCTCACCACACGCAGGGGGCGAGAGGCAGGAACACACCCTGGACAGGGCGCCAATCTATCACAGAGCACACACACACCATTCAGACACACACTCATACCTATCGTCATTTAGAGTCTCCAGTTAGCCTACCTGCATTTCTTTGGACGGTGGGAGGAAATCGGAGTACCCGGAGGAGACCCATGCGGACACGGGGAGAACATGCAAACTCCCCACGGAAAGGCCCCAGCCGGGATTCAAATTTGGTACCTTCTTGCTACGAGGCGACAACACCAATTACAGCACAACATTATTATTATTATTATTATTATTATTATTATTATTATTATTATTATTATTATTAATATTATTATTAACATCATCATCATCATCATCATCATCATTGAGCATCTCGGAATAGGAGTGCTGATCTAGGATCAGCCTAACCGTTTTAGCCCAGTTATTGAGGTTAGGATACGGACAAAGGAAAACTGATCCCAGGTCAGCGCTCCTGAGAAGCTGCATGAACACGGGCTCCGGTTCAGGGGGCTTTAGCGGCTAATTGCCCTCCCCCGAGGGCACGACCCCGTAACTATAAAGGCTTCCATCAATTTGCGTCCCTCTGGAGGCCTGACCGCACCGGCAGCGCGACCGCGCGGGTACAGGGAGCGCTCTCACAGCTACGACCGCAGGAGGACCGGGCCCTGCTCACTAACCGGAGTGAAAAAAAAAAAACGAAAAAACATCCCTGCGCGAGTGATTTGTTTACTCCATAACGACGAAGATGTAACCTATTAAGGCTCCTGAATAAATCTGCAGTGGGAAAGCTCCCGGGCGTATTTATTTTCTGCGTTGGTGCACTCTCTCTCTCTCCTGCACGAGTTCGCTCGCGCTCCCCCCACCCATCACAGCAGGCAGCAGGCGGGCTGTCTAATGACTTCTGAAGAGAACAGTCAACAGATGTTAATTATTCAGGGCCTGTGTGAAAACACGCAGTCTTCATTAAGTCATTTCGCATCTGCCACTATAGTGGTCCTGCATATGCTGTACATGTTTTTATATGTCATGTATTACTTGTATAATGTCAAAAAATTTAAATCCTATTTTTATATTATTATTATTATTATTATTATTATTATTATTATTATTATTATTATTATTATTATTATTATTTTTAGTAGTAGTAGTAGTAGTAACAGTAGTTGTAGGTAGTAGTAATATCAGCAGTAGTGGTAGTAGTAGCAGCAGCAGCAGTGGTAGTAGTAGCAGCAGTAGTAGCAATAGTAGTAGTAGCTGTAGCAGTAGCAGTACGAGTAGTAACAGTAGCAGTAGTAGCAGAAGTAGCAGTATTAATAGTATCAGCAGTAGTAGGTAGAAGCAGTAGTATTAACAGTAGTAGTAGCAGCACTATTAGTAAGTAGAAGCAGTAGTATTAACAGTAGTAGTAGCAGCAATATTCGTAGTAGAAACAGAAGCAGTTGCTTAGAAGAGGCAGTAGAGACATGTGCCTCTAGGACCCCTGTGTGATCATTTCAAACGTGTTGCTTGTTTCACGCCTTCTTACAAAATGGAAACGATGTAATGGAGTGCCACCCTCACACCCCCCACCCCCACCCTGCCCCCCCAACCCCAACCCCCCCCTCACAGCACAGTTCCTTTTCATTTTCCCGCTCAGCTCCAATCTCACTGCACTGCACTGAAATACTGAACATCTATTGAAAAACGACATTACAAAGTGATATTCTGTGAGTTTGTGCTTGTGTCTGACTGTGTATGTGAACGCAAATGTGTGTGTGTGTTTGTGAATGAGCACAGTATGAATGACAATGTATGAGTTTGCAAGTGTGTTTGTTTAAATGTGTGCAGCATGTATGAATTTGCAAGTGTGTGTGTGTGTGTGTGTGTGTGGGTGTGTGTGTGTGTGTGTGTGTATGCATTTCCATAGAAACACTTGTGTCTCTAGTGACTGGGGCGGTGGAAAGCATTTGCATACATCAGCAACATAATCTGATTTGCCAGTGAAAGTGCCTTCACCTCCTGTAAGCAGACGCAGCCTTTTACACACCTGTGGGTTTCCCATGTTGCCATTTCAGCTCCGGTGCGCTGGAACATGCTGCCTGTGTGGCCGACAGTGAACGATTTTCCATTTTTGGGAACTTTCTTCCCCCTGTTCCCGTCCATTCCCAAACCACAGTTTGCATCCCTGCATACTCAGCCCCATCACTGATACAGCTTTTTCATAGAAGAAGGAAACATGCCCAGGGACACACATTCGCACACACACACACACACACACACACACACACAAACACCCACAAACATCCAGTCATAGAGAATAAAAACACTGGAATACATAATGAGAGTAACAGGCCATGCCTGTTAGAACATAATGATAAATAAACACATAATGACATGAGCAGACAATTCACCTCCTCTAGAACACAAGAACACATAATGATGAGAACAGACCATTCACCTCCTCTAGAACACAAGAACACATAATGATGAGAACAGACCATTCACCTCCTCTAGAACACAAGAACACATAATGATGAGAACAGACCATTCACCTCCTCTAGAACACAAGAACACATAATAATGAGAACAGACCATTCACCTCCTCTAGAACACAAGAACACATAATGATAGGAACAAACCATTCAGCCCATCTAGGCTCAACATGTACCTGCAAAATAGAGAGCATCCAGCACTGAGGCAAGTCTGGACTTGAACACCTGAGGGACTCTACCTCTGGTGCATGACCTGGCCAGCTGCTCCACACACTAACCAATCACTGTTTAACCCTTTAAAGTGTGAGATCACAAACATGTCACTAGAATGTTCTTAACTGAACATACTAATGCTGATATAACAATCACTGCTGGTAACTGAATTGGAGTGACTAGAAAAAACTGACTGGAACACTAGTAGAAAAAACACATTTCAAAAACTCCTCTTCGAAGGGTCAACAAACAAAAAAAGTATAAACCTCTTCACATACCGGCCCATTTAAAACTAAACCCATCTGAACAGTGTACAGAAAGGACTCCTGGATCCAGTAAGCGATGCTCCCAAGACTTCCCATGAATCAAACCCAGAGCCAGGGAAGGTAAAAAGGTCCTGTGCTGCACAGACCCATATTTCACCAGTCTGTAATAGGATCAGAGCCCCCGGTCCTCCCTTGTTCATCCATGGCCTGTTTGGCCCTCAGAGTGAAAGTGTGTGTCTGCGCGTCTGGTCGGGGGTTAAGAGGGAAGTGCATTTTCCGTCTGAAACTCGATTTTCCACGGTGCGCTGGAAAGGACACGCTTCAAACAGGGTAATAAAGTACTTTTAATCCGCATACAACCTGCCCGCCCTCCCTCTCTCCATCCATCCCTGCGTCTCTCTCTCTCTCTCCATCCATCCCTGCCTCTCTCTCAGTCCATACAACCTGCCTGCCCTCCCTCTCTCCATCCATCCCTGCCTCTCTCTCTCACTCTCCATCCATCCCTGCCCGCCCTCCCTCTCTCTCTCAGTCCATCCCTCCCTCTCTCTCTCTATCCATCCCTGCCTCCCTCTCTCTCTCTCTCAGTCCATCCCTCCCTCTCTCTCTCTATCCATCCCTGCCTCTCTCTCTCCATCCATCCATCCCTCTCTCTCTCTCTCTCTCCATCCATCCCTGCCCGCCCTCCCTCTCTCTCTCAGTCCATCCCTGCCCGCCCTCCCTCTCTCTCTCAGTCCATCCCTGCCTCTCTCTCTCCCCCTCTCTCTCTCTCAATCCATCCCTGCCTCTCTCTCCCTCTCTCTCTCCATCCATCCCTGCCTCTCTCTCCCTCTCTCTCTCCATCCATCCATCCCTGCCCGCCCTCCCTCTCTCTCTCCATCCATCCCTGCCTCTCCCTCTCTCTCTCAGCCCATCCCTGCCCGCCCTCCCTCTCTCTCTCAGTCCATCCCTGCCCGCCCTCCCTCTATCTCTCAGTCCATCCCTCCCTCTCTCTCTCAATCCATCCCTCCCTCTCTCTCTCTCTCTCTCTCTCTCTCTCAGTCCATCCCTGCCCGCCCTCCCTCTCTCTCTCAGTCCATCCCTGCCCGCCCTCCCTCTATCTCTCAGTCCATCCCTCCCTCTCTCTCTCAATCCATCCCTCTCTCTCTCTCTCTCTCTCTCTCTCTCTCAATCCATCCCTCCCTCTCGCCGACATTGACAGCTTGCAGGCACAGTTGCATTGGGATCGAGACCTGTCGGCAGTATGAAACAAATAGCCGGGAAATTAAGGAAACACACAAACCCAGAAGGTCCCATGCAGTGTCACGTTTCTCTGTCATGTGTGGCAGTGTAGCGTAATGGCTAAGGAGTTGGTCTTGTAACCTAAAGGTCGCAGGTTCGATTCCCCAGTAGGACATTTCACCCTTGAGCAAGGTACTTAACCTGCACTGCTCCAGTATATATCGAGCAGTATAATTGGATACAATGTAAGTCGCTCTGGAAAAGAGCGTCTGTTAAATGCCTGTAATGTAATGTAATGTCATGTGACATGCCACACATTGGCACACAGACGTGCTCACACACTTTGGGAACAAATCAACCAGGTCCACCCCACTCGCTCAAGCGTTCCCTTAAACAGATCCCTGTTAAGTCAGCACAGTGGATGATTTGTCGTTTTTTGGGGTGGGGCCCGGGGGTACACTGAAGAACTCCAGATCAGGCTTATCAATGTTGGGTCGGAGGGGTGGGACGGGGGGATGAGGGCCTGGCTCTCATGTTCTGCTGCCACTGCTGAGCTGTCAATCAACATCCAGAGCCCGCCCAGGAGAAAGCCCCTCCCCCCCCACAGGAAGTTACCTCAGCCACTGTTCGGGAATGATGCGAAACGAAACGAAAGGAAAACGAGACTCTCTAAACCTCAGAGGGAGGGGGCCCATGTGTTCCCTGCTGATGGGAGCCTCGTTCGGGGAGGGTTGGGGGGGTGGGGGGGGGATGCGGTTCCAGCCAGTCGTTTGTCATCGTCGTCGCAGTCAGGTGACGTGCCAGGACAGGTTTTTGGCTCGCGCGGCAGCCCCCCGGGGGGAAGCTCGGAGGACCGGGGAGCGGCGCAGGCTTCCGCCGTTGAAAGGAAACTCAGCGTGTCGCTCGTCAGGACGAGCCGCGGCAGCGACGCAGGGCCTGAAACGGGGCCTGAGCAAACGCCGCCTCGGCGGAGCAGGGCCCAGCGGGAGCTGTGGGAACAACGCGACTGCATTGGGCCGCATCGAGAGTCCCCAGGCCCGGATGTGCTCCCCCTGCTGGTGAAGCGCGCACGCAGCGTGCGCAAGCGCTAATCAGCAGCATTCCAAGCCTAATACGGTCACGCTTAGTGAGATGTGTGCTGTCTGCTTGGTCACTTTGAATGCGCACACAGCTTAGGAACAGAGACAGAGGTCTGGGGACTCGATTGCTCTCTGACAGCTGTGAGCAGTTTTTGCCGTAGCCACCAAAGTGGGTCCCATTCAACGCTAACAGAAAGGCCACAGTCAGAGAACCCTGTGACAGTTTGAATCAGGTGACCAGGGGTATGCAGCTTCATGGCTTTGGGGGCTATGGGAGTTTGGGAGGGGGGGGGGGTTTGGGAGGTGACCCCAGATTGGCCCTGGCTCACCAGCTGGCCCCTGAAACAGGAGCTACTCGCTACAGGAGAGCGCTCGCGGCACACCTGGATGAGCAGGTAAACAGCCACATCTGGCATCCGTTACTGCAGGAACACAACAGCTCACCCTGTCTCTCCCTGGAGGCACAAACCACCTGATGTCCCAATGACATCACCCGTCTTATCCGCCCCCTCAACAACAAAAAAAAAAAAATTTAAAAGGACCCTAAAATTATACCCTGTGGAACTAAAAAAGCACCCAACCTTAAAGGGAATGGGGACCAAGTCCGTAGTTTTAAGCAGCTGATTTTAAAAAGGGGCTTTTTGTTTCCGAGTCATTCGACGGACGCGAGTAACGGCTGGCCTTCCATGCTGTGTGCCGTTTTTTTAGGGGGTCCTGCTTCCTCAGACAACAGGTGGGAAAGACAGTGAGGTCATGTCCCTGAATGAGCAGAGTGTTTCCATACGAGAGTGCCGACCACGGAAATGAAGAAAAACACAGAAGAGGGAAACAGATTTTAGGGCCGAGTCTGAAGCAGGACAGGCAGGCACGGCAGGTTTAGGTTGCTGAAACGAGAGGACATCACAGAATGCAAAAACGGCGTGCCGTGACAAAGCCTGTTTAAAAACACACTCTTCCGTCCTCCGCTTTGCCTCAGTTAACACTGAGCCTCTCAGATTAACATTTGTTGACTGCAAACTCAATAGCTTAAAAAACCCAATATCTAATATGGGCAATTTAGCGCACTTTTGACAGGTTCATATATTTGAGGAAGGCTGTCCATGTATCTTCAGTCAAAACCAGACTACTTAAAAAAAAGAAAACTGCTCATTAAGAAAACAGCCAAATTTATTTTCATGTGCCTGACAGTTTAATTAGGAAAGACATAAAGTAGTGTATATTGTGTTCTGTAAATTATTCAAATACATAGGGATGTGGTTCAAAAGTTATTTTTTTTTTTTTTTTTGGACAGGGTAATGAACTACATGGTTAAGTAAATTATTCTACACAAAATTATTTGCATCCATGACATAAAGTCAAACAATCTTAAATGCAAGGTAAAGCCCCAAAGAGAAAAAATATGTTTTATGATTTTGTTTATATTTTCTGAATATGCAGAATACCTTAATAATACGGATGGTTATCCCTGACATCATTAAAATGTACTTACCATTGACTTAACCCTCAAAAAATTTAAGAACAGAAATAGGGAGGGATTGTTAATTTTTGATACTGTTGGGCTGGGGTTGATTGCCATTATTGATGGAATGCTGGAGAAAGATCCACTTTAAAGTCAAACAGTCAGTGTATCACATTAAAACTGCACTGACGTGTTAACAATACCTTCATTGTAGGTTAACGTACTATTCAAATCACAATATTTATATTGCTTTGAGGAAGTAATTTTTCAGTTTCCCTGCCTGCAACAGCTGAAACGCTCGCTGCTTGCTCACATCAGCCAACAGTACGCTGGTTACTGCAGTATCTTCTGAGAGACCGATGTGGTCTGCCTGGACGGGCATGCTTTGACTAATGCAGTTGTGGTTGAACAGTTTTTCCTGGTAGTTCTTCTGATGTTTTTTTTGTCATGGCGACACCCAGTCCCGAACCGCGCCGCGATGCGTGCCGAGGGAGGGCTTGATGGAGCGAGAGACAATCCATTTACACCCTTTCTCTTCCCGCTCTCTCTCTCTCTCTCCCCCCCATAGCAGTAGCATGCACACACAGCCGTGACGCCCAGGTGTGGTTAATTATTAACAGTCTTCTTTATTGCCTCCCCTTGGCTTGGTGATCCGAAAGGGTGCAGTTGTTACTCCTGGTTTTTTTCGGCAGTAATTGGGTTGGAGGGGTAGGTGGCTGGGAGGGGTGGGGGGGGGGGGGGGTGGGGCGGTGAGATGAGGTCTCGTTTCACATCGGGACGGATTGCGATACAGAGTTTTCGGTTCTCTGATGGGGTGTGGTCTGCTCCTGTATGACATGGGCCTGTCTCCTGGAATCATCACAGACTGAGGTACAGACACACTGGAGGAGATTCAAGGCGCAGGTACCAGCAGGGCTGGGCTCCCAGGTTCAGATGCAGTTTGTTTCCTGTATAATTAAATCAAGCCGAGAAAGTTACCCGTGCCATTGATTTTACTGCTAATGCCATTACGGGAATAAGCCCTCCATATAATGCAGATTTGATATCAAGGTTTATGCAAGGAATGCTGCACTTATTACACAAGATAGGATAAATGTAATTCTGATTTAGATTTAATGTGCATATATGTGTATGTATGCGGATATGCTTGTGTGTGTGCGTGCATGTGTGTGCGCTTGTGTGCGTCTATGTATGGATGCATGCCACAGCGTGTACAGTATGTGTATGTGTGTGAATATGAAAGCGAGAGAGGAAGAAAGAGAGAGAGAGAGAGAGAGAGAGAGAGGGTGGTGGTCAGGGTGTTGGGGGTGGGAGTGCAGGGTGGTGGGGGTGGGAGTGCAGGGTGTTGGGGGTGGGAGTGCAGGGTGGTGGGGGTGGGAGCGCAGGGGAGTGGGGGTGGGAGTGCAGGGTGGTGGGGGTGGGAGCACAGGGGGGTGGGGTGTGGCACACAGTGTAAAATCCAGCCGTAGCAGAGGCCCTGGCCCTCTGCGCTCCCGGCTCATGCGCAGGGCCTGCAGCCTGCGCTCACACACGCGCAGATAAACACCGGGCTCCTCGCTTATTCACGAGGCAAACAGAAACTGCGCACTGAACGGGAAAAATCGCCGATCATTTATTTAGGGGCCGCTCGCCGCTGCGGGAAGCCCAGGGCTAATCCCCCCCCCCCGAAACGAGACAGCTCACCCTCCCGCTAACTTCATTAGGGGGAAGGCTCATTCGTTTGCGTTGGGTTAGGGCCGAGGGTTAGACGAACCGCTGCGCTGGGAGAACGCGCTCGGATGGAGGAGACGCAGGCTGGGGGTTAAAGACTCGTCGTAACTCCGCTCGTTTAAAAAGGTGGCGCGTACCGTTCATCTGGTTAAGCGAACGTGCGCGCGACCTAACGAGGCTCGCGGTAATTTTTGCTGCCACGTGCCGTTACTGAGCTGCAGCTGCGCAGGTGTGCAACAGAAGCGCAGACGGAAAGATTTTTACCGGAATGGCTTTGACCTTTTCTGCACCGCAATTCGATGGGCGCACGGAATCTCTCCGATGCGACGCACCTGTCTGTGGACCGGATCCTCAGAATGTTTGTGAACTTCGGATCACTTGCTCCTCACCCCCCCCCCAAAAACAATGTGAATTCACACAGGGCCTGTGTGTTAACCACTCTCCGCTACAGAAAATCCTACGGTGCACACCAGACCAGTTGAGAAAACTGCTTTTTCGTGGTAGGAGTCCATAAATTTGCACACACAATGAGAGAGAGAGAGAGAGAGATACTGTGGAGAGAGAGGGAGGAGAACGGATGTTGTTTTCGTGTCTATCGCCTGCTGTCGGGTCAATCATTCCTGCTGGAACCAATTTGTCGATTCATTAACTAATTAACCCGAAGGTAGAGGAGATCACTTCGTGCTTCAAGCATCTGCAGCAAAAGGAAATTACATCAGGGACCAAAAAAAAAAACTGAAAAAAGGAAAAACAAATCGGGCCAATTAAAATGAGGTTGTATATTAGAGTGAAGGCAAAACATATTCCATCTCAGTTTTTCCTGCCATAAAATTAACGGCAAGAAAGAAAGAGAATGGCAAAAAAAGCATCATTATGGAATCAAATGGAGTCATGGAAGGACTGGTAGCTTCTCCAGAGAGAGTAGCAGGCCTGTCAGAGCCATTGGGCGCCTGAAAGTGGCACTCAGTCCCTGGGGAGCGCTCACTCTACCCTCCAGGCTTTTCGGCCTACTTATTTAGATTGCCGTCGCCCTGCTTTTCGTCCGAGAGAAGGAAAATTTGAGGTTTCAGATGAATAAAGCTTTCATCATCTGTCAAGGCTAGTTAGCTCCCGTTTGAAGAGGAGCTGTTCTTTCACTTACAGGAGAGAGAGAGAGAGAGAGACAGACAGAGAGAGAGAGAGAAAGAGAGCGTGAAAACCATTGAAATGTTCGTGCATATGTTTGTGCAAGGAAGTCCTGCTTTTAGCTGAGGTTAGCGTAGGCGAACGTATTTAGCTCTCGTCTGTTATACTGTGACAAGGCAGTGGCACTAATTGCATTTTCTCAGTCCTCTGAGCCGCATGCAAGCGACTCCAGCCTCATTCATAAGCCCCTTGTTTGTTTTAATTTTGTTAACAATGTCGCAAAAGGCATTCGCTAACACGTATAAAAACGAATATCTGTTATTTTTTGTTTCTGTTCCATGACATTTAAAAGGCTTCGTTAGCAGCTGTTACTGTGCTCATTCAGTGCTGGAGGCGAGGTACAGTACGAGGAACGATTCACGCTTCCCTCGCTGTTTTTAACAGAGATCTCTTTCTCGCCCTTTTTTTTCTAAAAAAAAAAAAAAAAAAGCAGGCCGTTTGAGATGTTTATTCAGACTATCGCAGGGATTAAGGGCTCTCTGTCGGCATCCAGGAATAACAGAGACGGATCCCTCTCACCCCCCCCCCACCCCCCCCACCCCCCCCACCCCGCGGCTGTGAGGTGAGCGGTGGGAATGGCAGTTCGGGGGGATGGGGGGGCCTGACTCACATGGACCACCGCGGCGCAGGCCTTCACAGGGCCGTCCCGCCCTGATCCCCCCCGTCTCCCCGCTTCACGCGATGCGGCCCGCCTGGAGGAGGTGGAGGTAAGTAGTGGTCAGGTGACGTTGTGAGAGCTCTGCCACAGACCGGCTGTCGCATTGGCAGGCAGAGACTCTGCAGATGGAGGAGAGAGAGAGTATGGGAGAGAGAGAGAGAGAGAGAGAGAGAGAGAATAAGAGACATAATAAGAGATAACTATTCGTTTATGTATTTACATGTAATTGTTAAGCATTTACTTTTATTTTCCATGACGTTGCACCACTTTAGTTTGTGTACAATGTAATGTTTGCTTTGTCACCACATACATATTGGAATATGTCATGCCAATAAAACATTTTGAAGAAAGAGAGAGAGAGAGAGGGTTTATGTGTTTATGTGTGTGTGTGAATGAGAGAGAGAGCAGGTGTGTGTGTGTGTGAGAGAGAGAGCAGGTGTGTGTGTGTGTGTGTGTGAGTGAGAGAGAGCAGGTGTGTGTGTGTGTGTGTGAGAGAGAGAGCGGCTGTGTGTGTGTGTGAGAGAAAGAGAGAGTGTGTGTGTGTTGATCAGGTGAGTGCCTCTATCACAGCCGCACGCTCCAGTCTGTCCTCACCATCTTCAGACTCGCTGACCTGGACAGCAGCAGTTCAGCAGCACACAAGTAACACTCACAGTAACAACAGCATTCGCTGTTTTCCACACAACGGCTCATTAGAGAGCATCACTCTCTTCTCGGCCCCGCCCTGGGGAGGGGACCACCCTAAAGGGCCAGGTGGAGAGGTAGGGTTAGGGCTAGCGACTGTCCCACAGAGGGAGCTCAAGCCTGTTTGCGCTGAGATGACAAGCCTATGAGAAGAGGACGGACGGCCCACTCAAAGGCAGAAGCATGAGAAATAACAACCGAATCCCAGCACTTCTAACACAGTCACAGGCAGAGAGCACACACACACACACACACACACTCACACGCACACGCGCACATGCACGCAAACACACACCCATGCACACACAGGCACACACACAGACAAGCACACAAACACAAAAACAAGCACACACACACATGCACTCTGGGGCTCTGTACTCTGCCCTACGTGAAAACAAACAGAAACCTGAGCAGCCAAAGGCAAAAGGAGGGAAACAGGGAGGGAGACGAGTGCTGAGGGCAGGAGGGAGAGGAGAGAGGGAGACAGGGGAAGGGGGAAAGAAGGAGAGGGGTGGAGGGGTTTGGAAAACTTTGAAAGATACCAACTGTTACTGTTTAGGGGCTGGGACTACTTTGCCTGCCCCTTCGCCATCTAGTGGTAATGTGAGGTACTGCCATTGTTCTGGGGGGGAGCTGTGCAGTTGACCAGCCAATGAGTGCACCAGATGAGTGTGCGTGAGTAAGGGGTGGGCCGCTGTGAGCTCCCTCAGCCTGTCCCCCGGCTCGGTCCTTTCCTCGAAATTTCGGATCGGGCGAGGGGGGGTGGTCGTCCAAACGGGCCGAGGGCCACCTCGTTTGGGCTGATGTGTGCCGCCAGTCGGGGGGAGGAGAGCGCGCCTCCAGATTAACAGCGCCTTTTAAAAACCCTCAGAGCGTCTTTAGCGTCTTTAACGCCCTGGCACCCAAAGGCCAGCCCAGATAAGCAGCGACAAAGGCGGACGGCTGGAGTGGAGGAGATAGGGACGGAGCCAGTCCCGTTTGCAGTGCATTGTGGGCCGCTGAGGACACTTAGCGCTGCTCTGCCTGTAATCAGTTATTTGTGGATCCCCCCCATCACGTTTTGTTATTCAAATTTGCTGCAATTTTAACTGTGTGAGACAGACACGAGACCAACAAAAACTAAAAAACCTGCACCAACACTGATGTATAAATACCCGTTCATTTATTATTTATTATTATTAAAAGTGTGCTTAAAAAAACACAGTACCTAAAACAAAACCTTTTCAATTAAATACAACAGTATGACAGATTAGTAATGGGTGACTGAAAGCGCAAATTGATACTTGTTTCCCCTGATATGAAAGTGTGTTTTTAAATATATATTTTCCTTTTCCCCAAAATGAGAGAAATGGAGACACGTCCCTTTAAGGCAGGTCTGCGGGCAGTGGGGGAGGGGGGGCTTTGAAAGCTTAGAACGCCGTCTCGAAAAAATAATAAATCCAAAATGCTGCCTTGCCGCCATTGTTTTGGCGAGGGTCTTGAGACGGGACCTCCGACCGAGCGTGGCCCGGGGGGGCGGGGAAGGTGAGCGACATCAGCGCTATTTGGTTGCCCCTGGAAGCCGAAGGGAAAGGCGAGACCCGGCCCGTCCGCTCGCCGACCGGCCCGGCGGGGCGCCGCCCAAACGCCGTCTGCCCTCTAATCCAATCAGCCTCGTTAACGGGATACGGGGGACGCCGGGCCTCGAAACAACAAACAGCCCGCCGGCCCGCTCTGCGACAGACGCCGTGGGGCGGACGGGACAGGGGTACAAAAGCGTGGGAAAGTTCGTTTAAAAAAAAATGTGCATAAATAATACTACCGGGAAAAAAAATGCTTGTTAGGAAAAAACGAAAATGACTATTTTGTTACATGGAACATAAAATAAATCAAAACTTTGTAGGCATCAAGAATGTAAAAACACCCAGAATGTCAGTATGGAAACAGAAGTGGTGGATTATTTAAAATAGTAATATATGTGTACATTATTATAAATAAATAACTTCAAAAATACATTTTTTTATTATTTCATTTCACCACACCCGTCCCCTGAAACCCCCACCCACCCCGCCCTCAAAATTTCCAAGCTTTTAAAGAAGCTAGGTACGTTTGGAATATGGTAAATAAAAACTCATAATTCAGAAACTGGGATCATCAATCATGCCCCCCCCCCCCCCAACATCCCAACTAGAACACGGAACCTGTTATTGAGATTCCACAAGCAACCAAGATAAGTGTTGTGTTCTCTTTTCTGCATTCTGTAACCAAGGCAACTGAAAAAACACTCCTCCCTGAAGCTGTGCATGAGAAGATTCCTCTTCTACCCACGATCCCCTGTGCTTCACTCAAACCCAACGGAGTGTTCACAGGACAGGAGGAAAGTGGCCGGGCAGGAAGCTGCATATGTGACTCACAGTGAGGATTCAGTCACACAGGAACTGTGGGGAAAAGCCCACTCCTGCTCTTTTAAATGTTCGCTCACAGAACTGTATTGCTCAGACAATGCGTGTAGGTGGATGGGGGGGGGTGGATGTCCACCAGCCTGGCCACTCTTGTCATTTTCAGTCACCAGGCTCTCTCAGTACAACCCCAGTTTCCCCCTGTGAACCTGCCCCCCCCCCCCACCCATCCTACACCACCGCGAGAGGCACTTTCACTCATCCCACCCGAAAATGCGACCCGTCATCTGGTAGAACTTCATGTTGAAGGGCCTGTAGAAGTCCCTGAGTCTCTGCAGCACCTCTGGGTGGATGTTGGGGTGCGTGCGTCCTTTGGTTTTGCCCAGGCAGTGGGGCTTGCTGCTGCCCTCGGCCTTCTTCAGGCAGGGGAAGCCCTTGGTCTGGTTGAAGTAGAAGTGTTTGTCGGTGATGATCCTCTTGAGCCCCAGGAAGTCCTGCACGCGGCCCAGCTCCCCCGCCGGGTCGCTGATCAGCCGCTCGCCGCTCACGAACAGGATCTGCCGCATGGGGAAGAACTGCAGCCAGTTGTCCAGGTGCTTGGCGTAGATGCCGATCTGGACGGCGCTCCAGGACGTGTCGATCAGACCCGTAGTCCTGTTTTTGAAGGTCAGGCTCTCGAAGGTGGGGATGTCGGGCTTTTTGGACAGCGTCTGGGTGTAGTCGGAGACGGCCCTGGTGACGGGGTCCCGCACCACCACGATGAGCTTGGTGTCCCGGGACATGGCGTAGATGCGGGCCGGCGCCTCCTTGGTCACAAAGTAGCTGGGGGTCTTCTCCATGGTGATCTGACCCTCCAGGGTTTTGGGCATCAGGTCCCTGAGAGGCGAAGGGAGAGAAAGAGAAAGATGGAGAACAAGAGGGGAGGAGAGATAAGGAGAAGCCTATGAGTCACCATTCTTTTTAAATACAGTATGTTTTATATTTTAGTAAGGCAGTTTCGTATAATGGGTAAGGAACTGGTCTTGTAACCTAAAGGTCACAGGTTCGATTCCTGGGTAGGGCACTGCCGTTGTACCCCTGAGCAATTTACTTAACCTGCTTTGCTTCATCATTCATACAGCTGTATAAACAGATGCAATGTAAATGCTGTGTCAAAAGTTTTGTAAGTCGCTCTGGACCAGATTGTGCGCTAAATGCCTGTAATGTAATATAGTGACACCAAGAAAAAAGCCATTTAGAACTGCTAAAATCTATGCTAAATGGAATGCTAAATCTATGGTAAATCTAAAAATGGAAGAGATTTTCCACAATGCCTCACTAACTACATGCATAACTTTATTTTCTCAGGGCTGTGTATCTCTGGAAGTACAGATAACCTTCAGTCAGTCTTGCCCACTGTGTGCTGCAAGGAACGTACTATGGTACGGGAACTTAGCTTCAGTCATTTAGCTTCACGCAGACAAGCACAAGCACCAGTTTCTACCCTCCACAACCAAATCTGCTCCTGCGAACACTTCCCCAAAACACAGGGGTACGGGTTTTTGGAGGAATTGCCCCTTTCTGAACACAGAGATGGGCTGTTTTTCTGAGGAAGACAAATGTACCAGTTTCACAATCCCTGGCCTGTGCTAAATCAAGAGCTGAAATGATTCTGTTACATTTCACAATGTATGGACAAATATAAAAATTACTGCCATCAGCTATTTCAATAAAAAAAACAACCTTTGCTACTAAACACATTTATCATTATATTTTCCATGAAAGTCCACATATTTGCAATATTTTACAGTATACTCCAGCTCTGCAAGGGTCTGTGACCACAGTACAATCAAGGACAACACAAATGAAAAAATAAACTGCTGAGCCATTTTGCAATCTTGTAATTTGATCGATGACCCGCTCATACATCTCGTTCTGGAGAGCAGAGGCCTTTTTTTAAAGAGAGATACGCAGTAACAGCTGCCACTCGGTAAACAGAATAAGGGAAAGCACACATTAACGAGCAGAAACACGAACCCAGGGACTTTCAGATATCCACAAAGATTCATTTTCCAAAACCGAAAATAAATAATAAGGGTATTCGGGGAAAACAATACCCCGGCAACATCTCAGCTTGCACGTTATTTACAGTTAAATTACACAAGCCAGCCAGCAAAAAAAAAAAAAAAAAAAAAAAAGATTTACTTGGGGTGTGTGACATCTCCACTGCTATTCCCTGCCGCAGATGAATTTTAATGTTAATATTTATTTGCTGAGCAGCCACCCGTATCCAGGGTAACTTATGCGCCATTAGCTTTTGGATAATTATCCATATTCACAGCTGGATATTTGACTGAGACAGCGCACGTTCAGCGGCAGGCTCAGGGAAGCTGAACCACAGCAGCGCCCCCAATTGGGAATCAACCCTGCAACCTCTGGGTAACAAGCCCAAGTCTTTAACCGCTGTGCCACACCGTTCACCCCCAGGTTGCGGTCTCTTGTCACGCTTGTGAAGACAGGGTGAGAAGGAGGGTAATATATTCTGCTGTGACCCCCCCCCCCCCCCTCCCGTACACGCACGCCTACAGGACAGTGCCCTGAACCAAGTGGATAAAAGCAGCTCATGAATGATTGAGGGTCCTCCGCTGCCATTCGGTGCCCCCGCAGAATAGGGCTTTAAAATTCAGAGCAGTACAGAACGCGCCCCTAAATTATGCATCCGGCTGCTGCTGGGGCTCACGGCCCTTATGGCCCAGGCCACCCGCCCACAAAATGGGCTCCTGTGATGGGGTTGCGGTGCACCCCTGGCTCCCTGGCCCGGGACGGGACACGGGGCACGTGACGCGGAGCTTAGGGTGCTGGCTGGGGGGCAGCAAAATCTGCAAAAGGGCCACATCTGCATTTAGGGTGTCCCCCTGCTCCTTCTAACAAAGCCTCAGGACCACAGAACTGAACAAGAACTCTCTCTGTGCTCACGACCTACTGCAAGCCTCCCACTCCATCTTCCACAAAATTTAAAGTTTCATTTTTAATTTAAAACTATTCCCATCAAGATATAAAAAATGCATATTTATTTTTCCAGTAGAGACACAGTCAGACAAAGCATCTGTACATAACAGCGGTGTCCAATCTTATCCAAAAATGGGCCGGTGTGGGTGCAGGTTTTTTCTTCAGCTCAGCACTACATCACCTGATTAAACTCATCAACTAATCAACTGTCTTCAATCACAAACCTGATAAGTAGAATCAGGTGTCTTAGCGCTGGGCTAACATAAAAACGTGCACCCACACTGGCCTGCCCCCACACTGGCCTGCCCCCACACTTGGATAAGGACACGCCTGCTATATAAAACAGATATTCATAAACAGTGCGTAATGCAAACGCAGCAGGCATTAAGGTGACTGTGGCTGTTAGCACGTGTACCAGTCTCTCTTCTGCTGCTGAATCTGCAGTGAAAATTCTCCAGAGCTCAGCTGAGTTTGCAGCTTTTATTCCGCTGGTGTCTGTGAGTACTTCTGAGGAATAACACGAGTTTGACACAAAAATACAACCCCCCCCCGCCCCCCAATCAACACACGAAGCACTGTGAATATTTGTGTTTGTGGCCTACGATGGACTTACTGTATGCCCCACCTCCTCCCTCCCTATGGGAGAACCTGCTCCATTTACACTGTTTCCCACTTCCTCCTAACCAAGCATTTCCCCTCCTCCACCAGTAAAAAGCCCACAATCCTCTGGGGGTTACAGCCAATCCTCGCACCTCCGGGTTGCCGGGTCAGGAAGGAACCCGGGCCGGAAAGGAGGACGTTGCGGTCAAAGCGAGGGATGAGACCCCAACAATCCTTCCGTTAGGGAGCTCACCTGGACCAGGCCAACCCCTCCCCTTCCCCCAACATTATTTCTGCCTCTCTCTGTCCACAGGCAAACCACTTTAACTGCACTCATGTTGCTCCCAACACCCCCCCCCCCGCCTTCTCCCCCATGTGTCTTCCGTATCGTTTATTTGTTTTATACAATGTAATATTTGTTTAGATTCATCACAGTATTCAAAGTGAAGCAAAAGCAAAGCCAATCATCACAATATCATTGGCATGCATTTTTATTAAATTCTTCATTTTGACTCTTCCATCACGACACACACTTCTGGGGTTGAAACAGACCTTTATAAACATCCGTCTATAAATATTACTATTGCTAATTGTTAGGCTGGCGGCATCCGGTACCGTGTCATTGTATTAACCATGAAGGCGTGAGGAAAAAGTGCTTGAGGATAAACCAGCACACAGCACCAGATGAAAGCAGATACAGATCTACAATAGCAACACGCATGACACGTTTTATCCAATTCTAAGACAACTTGTGTAATCTTTGGGGGGGGGGTGAAAACTGCTATTGAACAGCAAGGCTTTTAATACGCAATTTATCTTGTTTGAAAGAATCTAGACAGGTCCATCATTATGATCATTCTGGGACGACTGTTTCATCTAATCATGTGATTCACTCGCATCAAAGTGATGCCATGATCAAAGCGACTGAAAACACTGAAGACCTTTTTTACACGGAAACGTGTCAGATATACATACTTTCATGCATTTTTTGCCATAATTTTACAGGCTGCAGTGGTAGCTTTCACTGTGGTGACTGTAAGCCTGAAAGTTGTGGATCATCAGGGAGGTACTGGCTAAATTGGCATCCTGTTTCTTCTTGGACATCTTGGTTGTGCTCTAGTGGGTGGCCTTTCAAAATGGAGGGCAGGGCAGTGGTGGAGGGTGTGGTAGGGGCAGAGCCTAAGCAGAAAGAGTTAATTCTTCTGTTGTGGTTTTAAAAAAAAAACTACAAAAAGTACACCAAATAAAACATGATCTGAACCATCATGTGGGGGGTGATGCCCACAAATAATTGATAGGTGAAGTAGAGACACAGGTCCCCCATTTGCTTAAAATACACACAATGACCCATCAGACCACGGGTAAGGGCACACACAAACACACGCACGCACGCACGCACGCATGCACGCACACACACGCGCACACACACGCACACTCTATTACCTCTCTTATAAAAAAGTCATGGGTTTGTTTTAAAGCAAACATCCATATTTGATGCTGTGCATCTCGCTCGCCTCTCATCCTGAGGCTGTTGTTGCACGGGCTTCTGGGATGCCCCAGAGGGGGAGTATAAGGGGGGGGGGGCAGGTGGGTGCAGGGCATGATGGGAACGCTTCAGACTCTGGCTCGCAGGCCTGGCCTGGATTTCCACTCGGGCGCGAACGCGTCGTTGCCGGAGCTGAAGCCACCGGTTCGTTGGCCACCCCAGGTGGCGTGTTTCTGCCCGCTGACTCCACGGCCTCCGCTCTGCGTGAGAACCCTCAGCCGCGAAACGCGCTTCTGCCGAAATCGGCCCGCGGGCCATCTGCCCACCGCCGGCACAAACACCTCCGGCAGGTAGAACTGCTCTGAAAACTGACGGACATGCATGGCGGTGCAGTGGGTAGCACTGGCGCCTCACAGCAAGAAGGTTGTGGGTTTGAATCCGGCCCTGGGCCTTTCCATGTGGAGTTTGCATGTTTCCTCCGGGTACCCCAGTTTCCTCCCCCAGTCCAAAGACATGCAGGTAGGCTAACTGGAGACTGTTAAACTGCCCATAGTGTGTGAGCCCTGTGGCAGATTGGTGACCTATCCAGGGTGTATTCCTGCCTCTCATCCAATGTGAGCTTTATATAGACATACTGTATATATACTTTGTTTTTGTTTTGCTATATATTTTTTGCCACTTAATACATTCACAGAGCTCAGAGAAGTAAGGGGGTCTGCGTGGGGCCGGGAGGAAGCTTCCAGGGTATTCCAGCGTCCTGTTGTGTGAAACCAATATGCTTTAGCTATTACTGCGCTCCCCGTTAGGGAGAGCTCCCCTCTCCCCACGTGTGTGGCTCCCACAGATGTTTCTTCATGTGGAGGATTTAAAAGCAGAGAAAGTGCACTGCTGCCATTTAAAACTCTCTCTCTTTCTCTCTCTCATACACACACACACACACGCACACACACACACACACACACACACTGAAATGTCATTCCAGGGAGAACAGAGAGCCACACTTGCGGGCCGGGGCCCACTGAGCTACCATTCACAGGTCCTGGAGGACCCCGGTAACAGAAAGTGCTCTGGTTTATGAAACCATTAAGGAGGGATTTTCCATCCAGGAGGACGGAACCCCAGGGGATTCTGGGGACTTTTACCAGCGGCAAAAGTGATATAAGCGACGCGGACCCCGCTAACTTTTAGAAGGCTCCAAGAAATGTACCGCCTCCCTCGCTCCCGCCCTTTGGTGTCCTCTATTCGGTACCTCCAGCATACGACTCCCAGGACTCCAGCACCCGGGGGCTAATCGCGGACGAGACCCCCTCTCCAACGAGCCCGACCGCATAACAGGGCCGAACGGACTTCTCACCCTGCCTCTAGGCTTCAATTACAGCCCGGCGGTCTTTATGCAATTACCGAAAAACCAAAAAAAACTGCCGCGTCGTTCCAGCGACGTCTACACGAGGGTGTTATTCCGCGCCGGCCCGGGGGACGCTAACCGAAACGCGAACGCGCACGAGCGCAGCTGCGGAGTCAAAGGCGAGACGGTAACGTGAATCAAATGGTAAATGGACTGCATTTATATAGCGCTTTTATCCAACGCGCTTTACAATTGATGCCTCTCATTCGCCAGAGCAGTTAGAGGTTAGGGGTTAGGTGTCTTGCTCAAGGACACTTCGACACGCCCAGGGTGGGCTTTGAACCGGCAACCCTCCGACTGCCAGACAATCGGTCTTACCTCCTGAGCTATGTCGCCCCACTCAAAGCACGCGCCCGAGCGCGGACAGGGGAGAGGGCACTTAAAAGGAGCACGGCACGAGTGTGCAGAGCGTCTTCGCACGGCAAAGTGTATAAATACGCCGCCGTGAGTCACAGAGGCTACTTAAATCCCATTTAAGCAGGCATTCCACAGCCAGAGCTAATGGCACATCTGTCAATGTATCCTTTGTGGGGCCGTCTATAAAAAGAGCACTTCAGAATTAGGAACCGCACGCTTTTACGGCTGTTTGTCTGTGCCCCTGACTGTAGTGCCACAAAAACACACACACACACACACACACACACACGCTCTCACTCACCACACACACACATACACACACGCTCTCACTCACTCACCATACACACACACACACACACACACACGCTCTCACGCACCACACACACACACACACACACACACGCTCTCACTCACCACACACACACATACACACACGCTCTCACTCACTCACCATACACACACACACACACACACACACACGCTCTCACGCACCACACACACACACACACACACACACGCTCTCACGCACCACACACACACACACACATACACGCTGTCACGCACCACACACACACACACACGCTCTCACGCACCACACACACACACGCTCTCACGCACCACACACACACACACACACGCTCTCACGCACCACACACACACACACACACGTTCTCACGCACCACACACACACACATACACGCTCTCACTCACCACACACACACACACACACACACATACACGCTCTCAAGCACCACACACACACACACACGCTCTCACGCACCACACACACACACACACATGTGCACATAATACAAACACTCCCACACACACACGCGTGCACCACGTGCACACACCCTCACATGCATGTGTACATAATACAAACACTCACATACACACACAGACACACACACCACATACATACACACCCACATGCACGTGTACATAATACAAACACTCACACATGAACACACACACACAAAACCCCCCATCCGCTAGCTCTACCTACATAATGGAACCAAGCAATGTCCAATGTCTGACCAACTTGCCACAAGACAGAAAAAAGGGGAGTGGGAAAACTGCTGAAAAAAACAAGCCCCCCCACAAGCACCCCCTGCTCCCCCCTCCTTGGCTCGGCCCACAGGTCAGGTGGAAGGGAGACAGCTGGTTATGTAACGGCAGTGATGAGAGGATAACCGCTCCTCACACACACACACACACACACTCACTGCGTCCTCACAAAGACAGGCCCGCTGGCTATAAATACACTCCCGCCATTCCCGCAATTCCGCTCAGATAGCCATCTTTTAATTGGCTTAATATTTCTGCTGAGGGGAAATGACCAGTAGCTCACAGGCCCCCCCCCCGCGCACCCCCCTCCTCCTGCTGGGCGGCCATTTTCCAGGTCACTGGGCTTGGGAAGGGGTCGGCGGGTCCGGGGACCGCGGCGCTGGATGTGATTTAGGATGATGGGCGGGGAGGGGATATGATAGCTGGGCCGCACAGGGCCGGCTACTTTATGGCCCTGTCATCGCCGTGGCGATGTAGCCTCCGCTACCACACAGAAGTGACAGGGGGTACGTGTGTGTGTGTGGGGCGGGCGGGGGGGTTAGGGGGAGTGACACATGTCCAGCCCCCTCCCTTCGGGTAGCCAGTCCCTGTGAGCCAGCTGTAATCACCTGTGAGGACAGGTGGGGGAACAGGTGAGGGCGCTGTAAAGACCTGTTCCCCCCGGGGTGGGGTACGTCGCGCCGGTTCCTGCTATGTCTGGGTCACGGCAGCGTGAGTCGCGCGCTTGTCACTGCCAGCCTGGTGGAGAGCCCGGGATGTGCAGCAGGTGCTCTGTGCAGAGCTGCTGAGGCAGACCTGTCCTAAGAGCCCATGATAAGGGATTAGGGGTGTGACCAGCTTTAAACCCTACCCCATTTCAGACTGAAACATCCCCCATCCCCCCCCCCCCTCCCCTCTGTAATGCCCTCCTCCCTGGGGGGGGATAACCTGGCCCTGTCATGTTCCTCATCCCAGTGATCTTGTGCTCTTTGCTCCCCACCTTTAAACCACTGCTGCTTTCATCCAGACTGACTAAACCTCCCTGAAGAAACACACACACACCCAAGCACACACACACATCTACACACACACACACCCCCCGACACATAGACACACATAAACACACACCCACATGCACACCTACACACACACGCACATAGACACACACATACACACACTCCCCCCCCCCCCCCCCCCGCCCACACACACACACACACACTCCTCCCCCCACATACACACACACATACACACATACACACCCCCCGATTCATAGACACATATACACACAACCCCCCCCATGCACACACAGACACACATAAACACACACCCACACGCACACCTACACACACACACACAGACACACCTACACACACACACACACGCACACTTTCCTCCTCAGCTATGGCTTTTAAGCCCACAGCGTCTGCCACGCCAGTGTCCCCAATAAAAAATTAACTGCAGCCGCTCTTACGGGAGAGACGCCCCCTTTACTGCCTAGCAACGGTGCGCAGGGGCGGCTTCCAGCACCTTCCGCAGAGAGCCAGAGCAAACGCACTCACTTTCCACTGCGTAATGGAAAACTGGCCAACCGTTTGGCCAATGGCACATGCTGAAAGTAAATAAAACATATTACCACGATACAGCATATAGGAAAGAAAATACTTTATAAACACAGATGATATACTATTTGGAATGTATGCATGTGTTATATTTATTATTAAGTTCACTTTTACAGTAGTAAAAGAGTCTGTATTTACAGTATTACTGCATTTCTGTAAGGATTTGAACCCGCAACCCACCTTCCTGCTCATCCTTCACTAGCCGCTGTGCCCTGATTAGAGTGACGCAGCGCGACCCTGCATGCTGATTAAGGCGAGACAAAGCCGCGTCCTCTCATGCGCCAGGCATTCCGAGCCAGATAACAGACCCGGGACGGTAGGGAAGAGGAGCCACGGACAGGAAGTCACATTCGAGGCCACATAATTATCCAGATAAGGGACCCGTCCTTATTTCCAGGAACTGCGCCCTCCATCTTCCTGGGAAATGAGTGCCTCGATAAAAACGAGCGGCCGGGGGGGGGGGGGGGGGGCACTTGCACTCGTGTTTGGAGAGGGTCACGGGTTCGACTCAAGATTGGGACACTTCACTGTCACTTTGCTGATAGAAACGTCGAACAGCAAAAATATCTCCTACATCCAAGCAACTAATTAATGTCATTTTATCAGCATGGTACAAAGTCTACAAAAATCTGCCTGCATGCTGTGTACTGGCTGGTTAAAAAGAGGAGCATGACTGCAGTGTGCACAGTGATGTTACGGCTACAGCACCAGACTGGGTCTCAACGTTTATCCCCCAGTACAGACAGATTGTGTTCAACTGCACCAGTAAAACTACTGATGTATAACTGGCTTTCAGAGTACGGGCATGGCGTAAAATTAAACGCGTTGTAAGCCGCTGTGGACAAGGCCTGCTGCTAAGAAAAATAAATTACGCAATAGAGCGATAATAAAGATGGGGATGGGGATGGGGGGGGGACAGATTCCTGCTCAGGGTTCACAGGGTTAAAGTCGCTCAAGGCTGGTCACGAAACGTGTCTCCAGGTTGATAATGCTGCTGGGAAGTGACAGTGGGGGCGGGGGTGGAGGGGGGCATGCCAAAAAAAAAAAACAGGACTATATTGCGCCTTCTGGTATCAATTCCATCAATGATCTAAACTGCTGCCGTAATCTAATAAAATCTAATTGGACCACTCAAGTCCGCTTCCAAATCTGACACACAGCACTCCTTTCAAACCACACCAGAGGAGAGTGGAAAAAAAAAAACATTAAAAAAACATAACATTTCTGGACGACAGCCATCAAGAAAGAGGAATTCTGCTTTCTTTTAGGAAAACACTTCAGGGTTCACCTTACACTGGCCACCCCATAGGAAAGTAGGAAAAACCTACAAGGCTTTCTCATTGTGACTTGAAAAATTAAGAGAGCCATAAATTCGTTAAAAAAAACCACCACAGCCCAGCCCAAAAGTGTGCAATAACGTTCGTTACTGAGTGAAAATTGATGGCCAGTGAGGTGTTGCAATAATGTTGTACTATGTTCTGAAAGTAGAAGCACTCGTCTGTACTTTTTCATGATCCCTGTACAAATAAATTTTCGTGCCACACGCGTTTCGTGACATTGAGTGGCGAGTGCTTTTTTTTTTTTGTCATTTTCCCCCGGTCTTTTTCAAACCAACTAGCACCGTGTGATTTAGTGAAATTTTTATAGAGTTAGCTTTGCAGTATGTTCTAATAAATTTATCAGCAGTGTTTTAAACAGACTGCTCTCTGGCCTGCGGCTGAGTGTAAATCCCCAGTTTATTGCATAAGGGGGGAAAAAAAGAAGAAGCTGTATCTTCATGGCGACCTGCTTGTGAATTATTTACCCTCCATAACTGCAGTGGAAGACAGGCTTAGAGGTAAGAAAAGGAGTAATTCACCAGTGCCGTCAGAAAAAAAAACTAAACCTTTTAGATGCTGAGTGAACGAGAGCAGGGGGTGGGGGGGGGGAGACTTTTAGCCCTCCTCTCCTGAGTCCCACAGCCCACCGGAGCAAAAGAGATGCAAAAAAAGAGAATGCGGTTCTGCCCCACTCAGATGCCGCTGACCACTCGCTCCACACGGCCTACTGGGGAAGGCTGAACTGGGAATGCCTGCTTCCGAGGACAGTTAGCACATCTCAGACGAGTCATTCCGTAAGTGAGCCGGGATATCGGACCTGATTATCTGACACCGCCCACATCCCACGTCTTAAAGGCTCGCCCACCCAACCCCCCCACCCCCCAAAATCAATGTAATTGCTTAAACACACAGGTACCAGGCTTGGCATTTCAGGGGGTGTGCGCGTGGCAGGGTAGGTCTTCTACCCTGACTTGGGGGGGAGGGGGGCATTATTTTTTAATGTGACTCTGACCTAGTTGTGCGGAGTTTGCCGGAAGTCGCAGCAGTGAGCGAAGGCCCCAGGTGGCGGGAGGGCTCAGCAAGTCCTGCCGCAGGATTAGCTTTAGCTACAGTCTCCTCTTCCTCTTTTTCCGCCAACTCAATTTTGAAGGTATCAACAGTAAAAAAAAAAAAGATAAGAACACCCCCCACCCCCCCTCCAACCTTCAACCCCCCCCCCCTCCACCCTAACCCTAACCCTAACCCTAACCCTAACCCCCCCCCCCCACCCGGCTCATAACCAGAGTATTCTGTTTGAGAGACTTCAGCCGCAAAGCTATTGTTCCTTCAATTAAACCATCCAGATCTTTTCAGCGCTTCTTATCTAGATGCAACGAGGGCGGGGGGGGGGGGGGGCGGGGGTCATGGAACATGGCAGCAGTTCTGGGATTAGTTCTGAAAACCGTTAAACCCTTTCGCGCAGAACCGCGTTTTAAAGGATAACTTCTGAAAGAGGCGCTAAGTTTTCATCAGAGCCGTGGCTGGAATTCGGGTTTCGGGGCGGGACCTGGTGGCTGCACCTCCATAAAAAGGCACGGCACAGCGTGGCGGGGGAACCGCCAACATGCTTTCATTATTTATAGAAGTGAAGCCCCATTTTCACTTCAGTACCCCCGTTAAATTCCGACACACTTATCCGTACATAAATACACAGTATCACACTCATGTTGTCTTTGGGTATTTGTTTAAAAACGAATGCAGAGCATTTGGCCAGCACAGATCCAGATTCCTGTCAGGGGTCACTGAGAAAAGCAGCAGTGGAAGTCACCAGCGGAGCGCGCCCATAAAAGCCATGACTGTACAGACAGAGCATTTGCCTCTCGACTGGGATGAGATTACAGCCCGCTCAGCTCCAGGCCAGCAAAGCTTTGCTTACTGAATCCTCGCACAGAGCAATAAAAAATGACTAAATGGCAACATTTACTTATTTATTTATTTATCTTTTTTTTTTTCGCGGCGCGGAAATTAAAAACAGCCCTTCTCCTTTGTGAAATTCGCCGCTTGCCCTTCCCCGCGTATCTGCAGTTCATCATCGAAATTAAGAGCACCCCCGATCTACGGGAGCGTGTAATGCAATCGGATATTTACTCCGCGAGGCCAGAAGAACCGTTAAAAAAGAGAGAAGGTAACGTCAGACAAACGACAACGGCACAAAAGGAAGCAACCATTTGATTTCCCCCAGGTTCTCTAATGCCGGGCCCCACGCTGTTCTCTCTCTCTCAGACGTCTTGGCGTTCGCCAGGCCGCGGGCACGACTTCGCGCGGTACTCCTTTTTTTGGGTGGGGGGGGGGGAAGCAAACCGCAAAGGGACCACAGAGAGGGAAATATAAGCTCATTAAATTAAATTGGATTAGATTTAATTCCTGCTCCTTCAGTCTATTCCGTTAATAGTGGTGTTTTAGCGGGGACTGTCCCTCAGCCCACCCCCCACCCACCCACCCCCCTACCCCCCTGTTTTACCTCCCCCACCGCAAACATCTAACAGATATTCCGGCGGAAGCTTTTTAAAAAAAATAATTTAAGACCTGTAAAATGGGAGACGATCGTTTCACGGTGGACATCCGTGCCTATAAACGCGAGCTGACTCTGGAGAATGTCAGAATACAGTGAAAGATAAGCACTCACAAACTCTTGGGAGTCGCACAGGTTAAGCGGACAAGAAAAGACACACAGAGCCCTGTTCCCCCTTTGAACACCCCCCCCCCTCCCCCGGGTCACGAGTCCAGGAACGCGATTGGCTCTCAGCACAGTCTGGCAGAAGAGCTCGCGGCTGTGGTGAGGCACCTTACCCAACCAATGAGCA
>CM077285.1:65202470-65252470 GCA_039654925.1 Anguilla pacifica | reverse complement strand
GTGCATGCTTCCTGTACAAAATTTCCCTACTTTGAATGATTTGTATGACAGAAATGTTTTTGGCTGAAATCAAGGCTCTTGGTAGGTGGCTGCAGTTAGATCACCGTACAGGTACAGGAGAGGAATCTCTGCTTGGACAGCCTATTTTACCAGCATGTTCAACAACCTCAGACCTTAATCCGCCAAACCAATTTTTGGTTTGCTCTGACAGATCCCTCATTATGTTTCTGTCACCATTCCTTCTATCCTAACTATTTGGGGGCTCAGCCCTGGTTTTTGCCCAGTTTTCCATTCTGTTTCCTCTGCGTCAGTCCTGTGTGTGTGTGAGTGTGTCATTGTGTGCGTGCATGTAATCTGTACAAAAGAATTCCACAAGCAGTAAGAATATTTGCAATGAGAGGGTACAGCACGTCTTCAGAGGCCAAAAGCACGATCTAATGAACTGACATCACCCTGCGTCCCGCCCCCTGGCCCCCACCCCCGCCACCAGAACAGAGGGATGGGAACTGTCTCATTTTCTCCCTCATTACCTCAGGAGGGAGGGGGAGCAGGGTGCGCATCTCGGGCAGAAGACACGGAGATGACCCTTTGGCTGATTTTGGGCTAATTCCACAGCAGCCTCGCGGGACACATTAACCAGCAGCCTGAGCGGAGGGCTTAATGACGGGCAGATCCGTGAGGGAGCGCTTCTCTGGGAAAGTCCCCGAAGGACCCTGAACCACCCTCACTGTCCCCCTCAGGACGGGTTACTGAGCACCACCCTCACTGTGCCCCTCAGGATGGGTCACTGAGCACCACCCTCACTGTCCCCCTCAGGATGGCTTACTGAGCACCACCCTCACTGTGCCCCTCAGGATGGGTCACTGAGCACCACCCTCACTGTCCCCCTCAGGATGGCTTACTGAGCACCACCCTCACTGTGCCCCTCAGGATGGCTTACTGAGCACCACCCTCACTGTGCCCCTCAGGACGGGTTACTGAGCACCACCCTCACTGTGCCCCTCAGGATGGCTTACTGAGCACCACCCTCACTGTGCCCCTCAGGACGGCTTACTGAGCACCACCCTCACTGTCCCCCTCAGGACGGGTTACTGAGCACCACCCTCACTGTGCCCCTCAGGACGGGTTACTGAGCACCACCCTCACTGTGCCCCTCAGGATGGGTCACTGAGCACCACCCTCACTGTCCCCTCAGGATGGGTCACTGAGCACCACCCTCACTGTCCCCCTCAGGACGGGATACTGAGCACCACCCTCACTGTCCCCCTCAGGATGGGTCACTGAGCACCACCCTCACTGTCCCCTCAGGATGGGTCACTGAGCACCACCCTCACTGTCCCCCTCAGGACGGGTTACTGAGCACCACCCTCACTGTGCCCCTCAGGATGGCTTACTGAGCACCACCCTCACTGTGCCCCTCAGGACGGCTTACTGAGCACCACCCTCACTGTCCCCCTCAGGACGGGTTACTGAGCACCACCCTCACTGTGCCCCTCAGGACGGGTTACTGAGCACCACCCTCACTGTGCCCCTCAGGATGGGTCACTGAGCACCACCCTCACTGTCCCCTCAGGATGGGTCACTGAGCACCACCCTCACTGTCCCCCTCAGGACGGGATACTGAGCACCACCCTCACTGTCCCCCTCAGGATGGGTCACTGAGCACCACCCTCACTGTCCCCTCAGGATGGGTCACTGAGCACCACCCTCACTGTCCCCCTCAGGACGGGTTACTGAGCACCACCCTCACTGTGCCCCTCAGGATGGCTTACTGAGCACCACCCTCACTGTGCCCCTCAGGACGGCTTACTGAGCACCACCCTCACTGTCCCCCTCAGGACGGGTTACTGAGCACCACCCTCACTGTGCCCCTCAGGACGGGTTACTGAGCACCACCCTCACTGTGCCCCTCAGGATGGGTCACTGAGCACCACCCTCACTGTCCCCTCAGGATGGGTCACTGAGCACCACCCTCACTGTCCCCCTCAGGACGGGATACTGAGCACCACCCTCACAGTCTGCCTCAGGACGGGTCACTGAGCACCACCCTCACTGTCCCCCTCAAGATGGCTTACTGAGCACCACCCTCACTGTCCCCCTCAGGATGGGTCACTGAGCACCACCCTCACTGTCCCCCTCAGGACGGGATACTGAGCACCACCCTCACTGTCCCCCTCAGGACGGGTTACTGAGCACCACCCTCACAGTCCCCCTCAGGACGGGTTACTGAGCACCACCCTCACTGTGCCCCTCAGGATGGGTCACTGAGCACCACCCTCACTGTGCCCCTCAGGACGGGTTACTGAGCACCACCCTCACTGTCCCCCTCAGGACGGGTTACTGAGCACCACCCTCACTGTGCCCCTCAGGACGGGTTACTGAGCACCACCCTCACTGTGCCCCTCAGGATGGGTCACTGAGCACCACCCTCACTGTCCCCTCAGGATGGGTCACTGAGCACCACCCTCACTGTCCCCCTCAGGACGGGATACTGAGCACCACCCTCACAGTCTGCCTCAGGACGGGTCACTGAGCACCACCCTCACTGTCCCCCTCAAGATGGCTTACTGAGCACCACCCTCACTGTCCCCCTCAGGATGGGTCACTGAGCACCACCCTCACTGTCCCCCTCAGGACGGGATACTGAGCACCACCCTCACTGTCCCCCTCAGGACGGGATACTGAGCACCACCCTCACTGTCCCCCTCAGGACGGGTTACTGAGCACCACCCTCACAGTCCCCCTCAGGACGGGTTACTGAGCACCACCCTCACTGTGCCCCTCAGGATGGGTCACTGAGCACCACCCTCACTGTGCCCCTCAGGACGGGTTACTGAGCACCACCCTCACTGTCCCCCTCAGGACGGGTTACTGAGCACCACCCTCACTGTGCCCCTCAGGACGGGTTACTGAGCACCACCCTCACTGTCCCCCTCAGGACGGGTTACTGAGCACCACCCTCACTGTCCCCCTCAGGACGGGTTACTGAGCACCACCCTCACTGTCCCCCTCAGGACGGGTTACTGAGCACCACCCTCACTGTGCCCCTCAGGATGGCTTACTGAGCACCACCCTCACTGTCCCCCTCAGGACGGGTTACTGAGCACCACCCTCACTGTGCCCCTCAGGACGGGTTACTGAGCACCACCCTCACAGTCTGCCTCAGGACGGGTTACTGAGCACCACCCTCACTGTCCCCCTCAGGATGGCTTACTGAGCACCACCCTCACTGTGCCCCTCAGGACGAGTTACTGAGCACCACCCTCACAGTCCCCCTCAGGACGGGTTACTGAGCACCACCCTCACTGTGCCCCTCAGGATGGGTCACTGAGCACCACCCTCACTGTCCCCCTCAGGACGAGTTACTGAGCACCACCCTCACAGTCCCCTCAGGACAGGTTACTGAGCACCACCCTCACTGTCCCCCTCAGGACGGGTTACTGAGCACCACCCTCACTGTCCCCTCAGGACGGGTTACTGAGCACCACCCTCACTGTGCCCCTCAGGACAGGTTACTGGGAACCGCTCACTCAGGGCTGAATTAAGCATCCTGTTTTATATGAACAATAACTTTATTAATATAGCACTCTTATAACATGCTTATTTTCACGCTAATATTTTGCTGCTAATCACATCACTTATTACAAACTTTGATCTGCTGCAATGCACATTCGTACATCTATACTGTATCCAAATCTACATGTATATCGTTTTACAATAATATAGCATCATATAGTAACAGTATATTACTGTTACTTACAACACATTAGCACAATTACAATGCATAGCATTATAGCATTGTAATACATGCACATAGAACATTTATAAAGGCTGTGCTATGACGTAAGTCCATTCTCTTCTAAATTGCGTTTGCATTGTTTGTATTAGCACAGTGCGTTTGCCAAGGTTTTCATCTCATCTACAGAGCTAAGTAATGTCTCCCGCCTAAAGTCTTGCTGAAAGCTGTAGAATCTGCCATCTGAAAAACCCAAGCAACATTTCTTTCAGGCGCTTAGAATATCACATAACGGCTGCCAGAACAGCGTAGCTGACTTTTAATCAATATATTAGCCTTCCAGCCTTTCAAATGGAAACATAATAACCCGTGTTAAGATAAATGGGGAAGCGGCAGTGGGGACAAAATAATTGGATTAAAAAAAGAAAGATTCCATTGATTATTACAGGATAATTGAATTCAGAGGTCTGTAATTTTTTTTCTCTCCCTCTCTCGGTCTGTCTGTGTGAAAATCTTTCCTCACTTGGCGGAAAAGTGAGAGAGAGAGAGAGAGAGAGAGAGAGAGAGAGAGAGAGAGAAAACACGTCTCAGAGATAGCCAAACCTATTTTCCCTGCCATTTGTTTATTTTCATCGAATATACCCCCCCCCCCCCCCCCCTTATCCGCCTTCTGGTTTAATGCGCTAACTGTACGTGGCTTGGCAGGTTTCTTGCTGGCCTTTGGTGTCATTTTTCTCGCTCAGATTCCTGGGAAAAGGTATACATTATCCCCGCCGCCAGGGAGAAATACTTATCTGAAAGATAAATTGTCAGACAAATAATTTGATTCTTTCTCCCCCTCCTTCTTTTTTCTTCCTCATACGAAGTGATTATTAATGAGGGCTGGTCTGGGCCTTCCTCAGGCAGCCTGAGGCTCACGGCCTTGGTGCTGCTCGCTCGTGTGGGAACACGCGGGCCAGCCGCGGCTCGTTCTAATTTCTGTTAATAAAACTTCTCTAAAGCGTTTTTGTAATGAAATCACATCGTCGGGAGCCTGTGGGGGGGGGGGGGGGGGGGGGCACTGGGGACTGTAGGGTGACATCAGTTCCACGATAGACAAAACAAAGATAAATCGCTCCTGATTAAAAACGCTGCGTGGGCTGGAGACAGGAAGTGATTTGAGGGGGCCGTGAGTTTTGAAGACGGACGGGTGGACAGAGTAGCCCCCCCCCCCCCTGCACCCATGTGCTATGGGGGAGCAAAGGGACGGACTATGGCATCACTTCCTCTCTGGAAACAGGAACATGCGCAAGTCATACAAAATACTGACAACAAACCGAACAGCAGAACCAAAGTCACTGAACGTGGGACCGTCTGGATGTGGAAGCACATCCCGATTCCCAACGCATAAAAAAAGTCGGCCAACCGGCAGGCCATCCTTCAGTCACTGTCAAGCCAACGTCACCGCTGCTGCTGCTGCTGCTGCTGGTGCTGCAGGAAAACCCAACATGCACCAGACAGGAATATGACGGGTTTGATAACTGTTGTTGGCTAAGGGGTGTATCTGTCAGTAGACCGATATTTCAGTTCAATTAAATATTATTCAAACCAATTTTATTTGTACAAGCGCTTTTTTTTTTTTACAGACACTGTCACAAAGAGGCTTAACTGAGAAAACAGGAAAAGGGAAACTGGTTAAAGACCAGGCCTGAAAAAAGCTAGTGAGCTAGTGAGGTAAAATAAATGCTCTGGGGGTGTGCGTGAGTAGGAGAGGCAGTAGGTGGGGGTGTCTCCGGGGGGGGGGGGGGAGTAGGAGAGGCAGTGGGATGAGGGATCGGGGCCAGAGGGAAAGGAACGAACAGAAGCGAAGTACGTTTTTTAATGGAGAAGATCACAGCCCTCAGTGAATAATGTAGCCCTGCTAATTGGATCAATTAATAATTGATGGGGATGGTGTGTGTGCATGTGTGTGTGTGTGCGTGCGTGCGTGTGAAAAAGGGTGTGTGTGTGTGAGTGACTGTAAGACAGGGTGTGTGTGCGTGTGTGTGTGAGTGTGATCATTGTTTTAATGAAGCAGCAGCTTGCTCAAAATTACATGCCCACATTATTTACGAATCCAAGATTCGTAGTAAATAAGCTGGTGAGGTACAGTTTGCACGCCTAGTTGTATAACAAAAGACCATCAGGATGGAGGGGGGCTTTAATTTTTATGTGTAATTCCTTTGTGTCCAGTGCAGTGTCATTTTTCAACTGTGCCATTTCAGACTGGACTATAAGTATCTTAATATTAACAGCGTCTTGATGTTTCTTGATGTTTTCTTTCCAGGTATGATGCACGAGAATTTGAGTGTGAAATCACATTCTCTCCTCCCTTGTGATCAAACACACACCAGAACTCTGGCATTTTGTTAGCCAGAGGTTAAGAAGTCCAAGGGACAGAAAGTAGAAATCCTGTCATGTGTTTCTTCCACCCATGAACTCAGCCAGCTGACTTCACTAATTAATTTGACCCCCCCAGGCTGAGGGATTATGCTAATTAGCAATTAGCAAATTACTTTCTGAACGTTGATTTTCCACCTCTGTTAGTATCCCTGTTTGTGGCACAAAAACACATGTGACTAAAGGCAGATCTTTAACACAGCCACTGCCAGACCTTCACCTTTCATCTAAACGGCCGAACCCAGTTTGGTGGAGTGCAGGATGTCCACCACTTTTTGTTTTCGGAGTGCGCAAAAAGAGGCTTTGTTTCGGCGAGGATTAAGAGAGGTTCTGGAAAAAAAAGAGGTCGGGTTTCTTTTCAGGAAGTAAAGCGGCATCGTGTTGCTCAACGTGGGTCTAAACTACAAAAAAAACAAGAGAAAATACCAAAAACGAGAAAAATACAGGTCACTCATTTTCTTTATTACTCACGCGGGCAAACTGAGGTCACATTTCATCGTTTCACACCTTTCAGAAAAGCTAGCGCAGGCTCTGAAATCCCCCGCAGATTTCCAGATAAGGCTGGGATTGAGACTGCGCGAGCAGAGGCGCTACTCAGAACGAGAGGCTGCGGTTGCACCGAACGTGCCGCTGAACCTGCAAACCGAGAGAGCGCAGGGACGGCTCGAGCGTTTGAACTCCAAGCGCGCGGCGCGCTGCTGATCGAAATCTACGGCGACCTCTCCGCAAAGCAACCTTGTAAAGAAAGGTCGAAGGTCATTACCAACACCTACGGCGTCCGGCACGTATTCAACAGCCCACCCCAGAGGCGGATTGTGAAAGCCGTAAAGGGGTTCCCCAATGCCTGCTGGCCAACTTAACAAGAAAAAAAAAAGCCATTTTATATCACAAGGTCTTTGTGTTCATCACAAGAAAATGTGCTGCTGGTCTGTTCCCACCATCCCAGTGGCACAGGACACCTGACGTAGCTCACTGCTGATCTTCTGAACTTCTCGCTCCGCTCCCCAAACCACCACGCTAACGCAGCAGAGGCTACTCTCTCTCTCTCCCTCTCTTTCTCTGTCTTTCAATCTTTCTCTCTCTCCCTCTCTCTGTCTCTCCTTCCCTCTCTTTCTCGAGGCGGTATCCGCGGTTTCCAGCCACGCTGTAAAAGGCGCGAGCCGTGAGATGGGTGTTCAGCCGGCGGCGGGCGGGGCATCTGCAGAGGCCGCGCCCAGGCTGTGAACAGCCGCCGTCAGGCCTCGCTGGAGCGCGCGGGGACACAATGAGCTGTGGAGAATGGCCGTGCTCAAATGGCCTGGGGGGGGGTGTAATCTTTAACGTTTCACTCCACCCAACCCCCCCCCCCGCGCTCCCAGCTCCCCCTAATCCCGCTCCTTAATGGCGTGAGACACTAACCCCGACGTGCTAAATGAAAAAAGGCTAATGAGTTCAATGGGACGGTGGATGGCCGTTGCCCATCCTCGTTCGGTGCTGTTGCACCCCCTGCTCACCGGCTGTGGAAGTGGAGGAATTAGGCGAATGGTCATCCACAGCAGCATCGGAACCGACACAGGCTGCTTCTTTCTGTAAAACCCACAGAATAAAATCTCACTCTGATAGAGTACTTCTAACTCCAATACGGCACACATTGTCCCTATTTGACTCTGCTAGACTTGATTTAACACTGTTAGAGTTGATTTAATATTGTTAGAGCTGATTTGACACTGCTAAGTGTCGCTTTAACACTGTTAGTCAATTTAATATTGTTAGAGTTTATTTGACCCTACTAGAGTTGATTTAACATTTAGAGTCGCTTTAACACAGTTAGAGTTCATTTAACACGGTCAGAGTTGATTTGACACTGTTAAGAGTTAATTTAACACTAGAAATTTAGCGCAAGGTCCCTGGAGACAGAGCGGCATTTCACAGAGACTGCCTGTGGAGATTTAAACCCAGCTACAGGCACAGAGGTCTGATACCGACGCACTAGCACGCCAGCAGATGAGGTAAGGAGGTAAGGTGGTTTGGACGCTGGACGCATGACTTCCACATTCCAGTGATAGGAGGCGGGGGGCTATGGGGGCTGGGGGGGGGGGGGGGCTGACTTCAACCCAACCTGTGAAGCTGTGCACAGAAGGGCTTTAACAGAGCAGATGACCAGTGTGGATTTCAGGTCTGCGGGGTTGGGTCAACACGCAGAATACGATAAGTTATTTTCAGGATTAAATTGTCACATCAAAATCTGGGAGCCCGAAACCGATACGCTGCGGGCGAAGGAATGATAATCGCCCGCCAGAGAGCCGAGGATCTCGAGGATGAAACCAGAAAAGAATCTGACCCCGTCTTATTTGCCGTTTCTCAAAGTCTCTGATTTCGAGAGGATCCAGCCAAAATACCCGACAAATAGGTTCAATTAGTCTGTTTCATGCATCACTGTTTGGCACAGCAGACATGGAATCTAAGATAACTAAGCTAACGCTAATGCTAACCCCAGACCTGATCAAAATATTGAGACAGATGCTAAATGCTGAGCATTTTTGTGCACGTCATGTTACGGGTAAAGAAAAAAAAAACAAAAAAAAACTGAAAATAATATTTAAAAAAAAGTTTATTCAACAGCGTCTTCCTTTATTCTTCTTACAGGTAAACTGTGGCTGTTGCTAGTTAATGTGGGTACATGGCGCACTGATATTCTGATTTATTCTTTTTAATTACTAGTGTGGGGTGGCAGTGTAGTGTAATGGGTAAGGAGCTGGTCTCATAACCTGAAGGTCACATGTTAGATTCCCAGGTGGGACACTGCTGTTATATCCTTCAGCGAGGTACTTAACCTGCATTGCTTCAGTACGTATCCGGCTGTATAAATGGATGCAATGCAAATGATGCACTTTTTTGCTACTGTCACAGGTAGCAGAGGAGAATAGAGGTTAGGGAACTGGGTTCGTAACCGACTGGTTGCGTGCTTAATTCCCACCAGGGGCTGACCCTCGGTGCTTTTGCAGCTAATTCACCTGAAATGTTTCAGTAAAAATATCCAGGTGTATAAACGGATTATATTCGGAAATAAACTTTTATCTGTGTGAGTCGCTCTGGATAAGAGGATGTCCAGGAAGTCCCAAAATGTAACACAGCTGTCGTTTTATATTCCTGTAACCTCATTTTCATGCAGTTCCTAAAACCTGTGCAGTGCTATAGTAATATGCTTTAATTGCACAGCACTTGTCCGGGCCACGGGTACAAAGTGCCGGCCATATTAAGCATAACAAAACAAAAAAAACACAATGGACTGCAGCCAGGGCTGCCTCACAGGAGGGAACACAGGGAGGGGTGCGGACAGAAAGCAGTGCCGCTCAGCAGCAAGCCCGGTTTCGCCCGGGCGCGTACGCACTGCACTCAAAGGGAGGGTCTGACAAAACGCCGAAACCCGAAACCCGGATCGGAACCCGGGTCGGCGCGGCGCGTCGAGCGCAGGTGAGCACCTGAGGCAAAACAGGGCCCCGCCCCGCCCCGCGGCCCTGCCCCTCCCCCCCAGCCGTCTCGACCGGGCGACTTCGTTTGCATCAGCGTCCCGGCCGGGGCTGCCAAACTCCATTAGGGAGAAACGGCTCTCACGAGGGAGCGGGGGGGGGGGCATCGCCATGACGATGAAGCGCCGCTTCATTATTCCTCCATTTCCCCCTACACCCCCCATCCCGCACGCCCGACTACAGCCAATCAGTCTCCGCGGCTTTCATTATCGCACCAATCCCCCATCATCTCACAACGGGTGGCATTTCAGCGAGGGGGGGGGGGGGGGGTTCTAACATCTTGTGCTCATTTGACTTGGATCACCCAGAAAAGTACCTTCTTCCATCATGGAGGCACAGCCTCCCCCTGACAGCCCGGCCCGAGCCTCTAATGTAAAGTCAGGGCCAGTTAAATTACCAATTACACGTGTTCAGGTCCACATTAATTGAATTACTGGGTCAGCGTCCCCCCCGCACCCCTCCCCTTGTCCCGACGCGCTCGTATCAATCACTTTTTCGGGGCGTCAGCTCCGCGCCCCCTAAGACGTAAGATCTCCGTCTTTAAGAAAATTGCGGGGAACCAGAGAAAGAAACGGCCCAAGCTGAGCCCCCACACTCCAGCCATCAGAGAGCCGGGACGGTGTGGCGGCCTCATTTTCAAACATTCCTCTCTGTAATCTCGCTGAGCCACAGTCTGGGGCTTTCTGTAACAATCTGCCTCCTTTTTGAGGGGAATAAAGAAAGATGGAGAGGCTTTTTCAAAATCTCTTAACATGGTTGTTTATACCAGTGCTCACAAGTTCTTTAGCAAACACAGGCTTGTCACGTGTGCTGATAGACACAGCCTGTGAGCACGGCAGCACAGTCACAGAAATTCTGGAGGTCACGTAGAAGCATGTATGGCTAGCCTTCCGAGAGGTGGACATTTCGTGGTTAATTTTCACTGGACTTATATTTTCACACATTTGCTCATTCAGCTGGGATTTTAGTTTTAGTTACCTTTTCCCACACCTTTAGTTACCTTTTCCCACACAATGGGAGCTGAGGAAACCTGGGTGAAGAAGCTTTGTAATCCACTTTCAAAATGAGTGTGCAAGTTTCGCAGGAGAGAGATGTTTTTATTTATGTTATTTTATGTATTTTATATTGTACATAGTTTTATTTTGTGACCTCTCCTTTGGCAAAAAAGTGGCTATATTTGTCATGCCAATAAAGCACTTTGAAATTTGAATTTGAGAGAGAGGGAGCGAGAGCGACAGAAAGAAAGAGACAGAGACAGAGAGAGAGAGAGAGAGAGAGAGAGAGAGAGAGAGAGAGAGAGAGAGGCCATCACTGGCAGAGTGTGGCCACCATCCTGCAGGGCAGACTCTGCCAATGTGGCTGGCTCCAATCACTGCCAGTGGACTGAGAGGGGAAATGTCATTTGGAGCCATTTTATCATCGACCAGAAGGCTGTAGATAACACACATGGCAAGTGTGTCAGTGTTCAGACCCCTGGGCCTCTGGGCCTCTGGGCCTCTGGGCACTGTGTGTGTGTGTGTGTGTGTGTGTGTGCGATGGAGGGCAGTATTTTGACCGTGTAGATGGGGCGTGGGTTTGGAAAGTCCATGAGCTTGAAACCAAACTGTTTTTCAAAGTGTCACCAAATGGGGGGGGGGGGGTGGGTTGCATAAAACCTTCCAAGGACTACCATCGTCTCGTGACACAACATTCCTGCTTGATAATAATTTATAGATAATAATTTAATTTATTATTTGTTGTTTGGAAATAAAAAAGTGCTTTTCAGCTCTTTCTGGGCAGCAGATGCTCAAAAGGTATGAGGGAATCCAGCCACAGAGACTAGACTCACTTTGAGGGGAGATAATTGGGGAGTTACATGTATGTGCCTTGCACACGCCCCCCCCCCCCCAAAAGAAAAAATAACACGGTTCTGGCCCGGGCTCATCAGCACCACCACTAACACCTGTTATAAACATTTGAGTATCTGATGACGATGAGGATAACGATAACGATGATGACAATGCCTGGGCTCAGGCTCGTGCTTACTATCCGCTGCGCCAAATGGCAGATTTTCAGCTTTAGAACGTGCCGGAAGAATAAAACATGGCCACCGCCAAAGAGCACCCGCCGGCGAGGCTGCTGACTGAATTAATCAGATTTTTAAATTTCCAATTGATTTTATTGGAAAAACGGGAATACTGATGGAATTTTTTTTTGTAATTCACTAATAGAATTTTCAACTGACCATCACTTTGCTCTATATGATACCTTCGCTTAACCTTGTTTTACCTTGTCTAATGAAGGGAACGCAGCTGTCGATCAGATCAGTTCAGTTCCCTACTTGGGGTTAAACCTGAGGCTGAGCACCATTCGTGAAGATTTACGGAATAGCCCGAGCTGCTCAGTATGAAAACCGTGGCATAAACCCAGGTCTGCAAATCACCAACGAGATGGAGGTGTGCAAAAAAAAAAAAACATAAAATAAATAGAAAATGGTCACAGAACATGTGAGATGCATAAATCTGTTAGAGCAACAGGATTGCAAAGCAAAGCAGAGTATGTGAAGCAAAGCTAGCACGGCTCAATCGCTACATTAGCCACTACGGAATCTGAGGCCAGACCCCTCCCCCTCAGAGGGGGATCCAGGCTGGCTCTGGCAGCCCTCTCTCCTAGGTGGGCTTTACAGATCTAATAGTGATCACTCACCCTGTTAGCCACTGACCAGCCCCCCTCATCAAAGCCTCAGTTAGTGTTGCACAGCTTTGATGTGCAAGGCCTGCACCATTAAGTTTCGCGGAAAATGAGTACTTATGTCCTGCTGGGACGGTCCGAGACAACAAACAGATCCAATTTCGGGTCCCAGGGGGGTGATTGGAGGGGGGGGGGACGTCAGGTGTGAGAGTGTGTGCATCTGGGAGGCACCTGCTGTCCCCCATCTTCCCTTTGAGAGAGAGAGAGAGAGAGAGGGGGTGGTGGGGGCAGATTCCCAGCATGCCCCGGGGCAGCTGCTGACAGGAAAGATCGTGCCCCCTCACGGCCCCCCCATGGAGGGCTCCTGGGGTCACTCCTGACCCCCCCCCCCCACCCCCCGCCAGTAAATTCCTCCAGCAGGACGATGGGGTCCCAACAAGTTCACATTTTCAATACTGTCCACAGTGATCACTTTCACACCCGCCCTGAACCCGGCTGGGCTGCCTGGTCTGAGGGACCACCGATCGGGTTTCACCCCCCCAGAACCCCCCCCCACCCCCCCAGCACCCTGCACCCTAACCCCTGCCCCACGCCGGGGTGCAGAATCTGGGTCTGGCTCAAACCCAGGCCCGCTCGCTGGAACAGAAGGCCCCGCCACAGTGACCTGAGTCTGTCATAAAGAATGCCCGTCGCCCTGGAGACCGGGGCGTCTACCCCACTGCCTGCTGGGGCAAAGCACATCAATCAGGTATATCACAGGAAAAGAGGGAAAGCTTGGGGCTCAGGTTGCGCTCCGACACCCCAGACCCCCCCCCCCCCCCCCCCCACCCCGAAACCTCCCCTCGGTCTCTCCCTGCCCTACTGGTCAACAGCAGTTTAGCTTTGGTCAGGGGTGATTCGACCGGTCACAGCTGGCCTAGAGAACGGACCCCGGCACTGAGGAGGGGCCCGGAAACCTGAGGGGTCAGCGTCACCGACAGGGGGAGAGGCGCAGAAGATCCATGATCGCCACTGGGCCCGACGACGGGGTTCTGGGCCTGCCGCTTCGTTTGAACAAACAGGAGTGTGTTATTCCAGCGGCCCCAGCCAGGCTGGATCAAAGGAGCGGCCTCTGAGGCCAGCTGTACCACTACAGACACACACTCACACACACACTCACACACATACACACACACACACTCACACACATACACACACACATACACACACACATTCACACACACTCACACACACACTCACACACATACACACACACAAGCACTCACACACGCACACATACACACAGTCACACACACACACACGCACACATACACAGTCACACACACACACATGCACACACATACACACACACAAGCACTCACACACGCACACATACACACAGTCACACACACACACACGCACACATACACACAGTCACACACACACACGCACACATACACACAGTCACACACACACACGCACACATACACACACAAGCACTCACACACACGCACACATTCACACGCAAGCACTCACACACACACACACTCACACGCAAGCACTCAGACACACACATGCAAGCACTCACACTTACACACACACACATTCACATGCAAGCACTCACGCACACACACACACACATACACATACACACACACACACAAACACAGGGAGCTCTTTGTTTATGGTAGCTCTGTATCTGAGCTGAACACCGAGCCCCTCCCCCTTTATGACATCACAGCCTGTGGCAGACAGGAGGCGGGCAGGCTGTATTGGGCAGGCCAGGGCCTGGGGGAGGAGGGAAGGGTATCAGGGCCAAGTCTGATGGGTTTTACGGGTCAGAACCGGCTAACAGAGGAAAGGCTCCAGCGATTGTATAACTGCTGGCCTGCAGCCTGATACGCCCCTGGGGACAAGTGCAGATGGGTGCCTGAGTGTGTGTGTGTGTGCGCGCACGTGTGTGTGTGTGTGTGTGTGTGTGTGTGCCATGTTATCACCTCGCCTGCGGCGGGTCGGCGGCATGCCGCGATCTGCCGGGCTTTCCGGAACGTTTTCCGGAACGTTCCACGGCACGTCCGGCGATGAGAGACGCGCACGACAGGCGCAGAAACAGGGCCCGGTTTAAACCGCCGCCCGTCCTGAGCATCGCTCGGGCTCCGGCGAGCCCCACAGACACTCCCCGGAGCCACTGCGGAAGAGCTGTCAGCTTCCCCTTCAGACAGAACGCCGCAGGAAAACAGACTACAAAAGCACAGCCTCCCAGTGTTTAAGGACTACAATATGGGGCGGCAGTGTAGTATAATGGGTAAGGAACTGGTTTTGTAACCCGAAGGTCACAAGTTTGATTCCTGGGTAGGACACTGCCATTGTACCCTCGAGCAAGGTACCTAACCTGCATCGCTTCAGTGTACATCCAGCTGTATAAACAGATGCAATGCAAATGCTATGTAGAATGTTGTGTAAGTCGCTCTGGATAAGAGCGTCTGATAAACGCCTGTAATGTAATGTAATGACTGAATGCACTCCACATTCTGTGCACAGTCCTTTTCAGAAACAGCGAATATTGCGTTCAGCAGAGTGACCTTAAAGAAGTAATAAAAATAAGAAACACAGACTTGTGGAAGAAGAAATAATACTGTTCACAACGTCAAAATATTCATTTCATCTGTGAAAATATCTGAAGTGAACTTGAAATAACAATAATGATATAGCCGTGGAGCCGAAATGGCGGAAATGAAACATGGCCCTCGCGACGTTATTGAAAATCTTGCGCCTGGATCTCGTGGCGGGATGGCGCGCTTGGAGGGCATCCCGCCCCGGCCCACATCAGAAGGGGCTCCGGCGCGTGGCTCTGAGGCTGGGGGGGGGGGTGGGGGGGGGGCAGAACCCCCTCCTCGCGGGGCTGCAGGTCCGGCTCTCGCTGTTAAAGAACACTTTCAGCACCGTTACTGAAGCCCACTCACCATTCCATAAACACGGAAACCCCTAATTTAACACCCCTACCCCACCCGCACCCACCCACCCGCACCCACCCACCCACACCCACCCACCCAACCCCGCACCCACCCACCCCGCCCACACCCACCCACCCAACCCCACCCGCACCCACCCCCCCACCCACCCGCACCCACCCACCCACCTGCACCCACCCACCCAACCCCGCCCGCACCCACCCACCCACCCACCCACCCGCACCCACCCACCCACCTTCCCCTCTCCCTCTCCCTCCCACTTTCCCTTCATATCTCTCACTTTCTTTCTCCCCCTCCCACAGCAATCGAGTTTGTTGCAGACGTTTCCCCAGAACTGCCACCACTCTCTCAAAAAATGCTATTTTTTACATTTTTTACGACGACATGCTTGAAGGGTACGATATCTGAGCGCCGGTAACAAGACGAGGGCTACCAAGCTGACTGAATCACTCTCGTTTCATTCATCCCTTCATGGGAAACAGATGGCAGGGGACACTGCAGCGCTGGTGCAGATGTAAGAGACGGCTCGCCTGGTCTATAATACAGTGGCTGCAAAGCGTCAGGCCGACCCAGAAGGCATGCGACTTGGGTTGGGGTGGGGTGGGGTGGGGCGGGGAGGGGGGGTTGGGGGTGTGTGTTGGGTGGTGACCAGGGGGCACAAGACAAGACCCCCCCCCCCCCCCCGCACAGGTCACACATGTTTTCGTGAGGGGGTAATTATCCCATTAGACCGTTCGGTCTGGGCTAATCCGGCAAGCCTGGCCACTTCAAATGGGGGCCCCCCCAGGATGGACAGGTGAAGGGGACTGTGGGTAACTCGAGCGGACCGGGACGTAATGACCACCGCACTGTATAGAGCCCTTTCATTACACCCCTCTGTTTGGGCTGGCCCCGCCCCCTGTTCGCATGTGGCACGCATATTTCCACAACAAAAGCCCTTTAGGCCGAGGACAAATGTCTGGGTGCAAGACGGAAAAAAATCTGTAATACGATCTCCGCGGCAATCAAACGGATTTCCGGCGATTTAAGAAGAAGGAAAAAAATACAAAGAAAGAAAGTAATAAATAAACAATACAAGGCAACGAAAACCAGTAAGTCATGCCATGATCGTCGCTCAGTGCATTTGAAGATACTCATTCTCTTCATGTAAACTACAGTAATGCAGTTCTGAGTTTATCTTCTCCAAGTGAAAGCTCCTGCTTCTTGAAACCATACTCTCATTGTGGCACTGGCAGTTAAACGCAGAATTAAAACACACACACACACACACACGCACACACACACACACACACACACGCGCACACACACACGACACGATGAAATAAACAGGGAATCGAATTCCGGCGGGTGAGGCTTATTTACACTGGCTCTCCTGTCGGTCATGTAAAACAGGTTCAGGACAATTAGAAGCATAAAGGTAGGCTTTTGGAGAGAGGAAAATAGAGAGGGAGAGAGAGAGAGAGAGATGTATGAAAGACAGATAAAGGAGGTTTCGGCTTCTTTCAGGGCAACTTCATAACTTACAGTGAACTTTTTGTAACCTGCATGGGAAACCATAACCTATGGGAGAGTTTTTAAACTAACGACCCTGAAATTCTATATATTATTCCATCCAAAGCAATAGAAAAAGTAACAATTACATTTCATTAATTTATCTACCTGAAGACTGACTTGCTTCAGTTGATCATTTTGAGTTCAACCTGAGGAAACCTGCCAGCTGGCTGTAAGGCAAGTCTGCCCCCTTCCACAGAGTCCAAGTGCAGCCACTGCCTGTGGGTTTGTGTAGCCATGGAAAATCAAGTCAATAGAGCTCAATGAGCCCAGTGCTAGCACTCAGCTGGGAACAAGCCACACCCACACACAAGCGCAAAGACATACTGACACACACGCACGCACGCACGCGCATATGCACACTCACACACATACACGCGCATACGCACACATGCACACTTACACACGCATGCGCATATGCACATACACACGCGCACTATACACATACACTCACTCACACACACACTCATACACGCACACACACACACATAGACTACACACACTCAATCACACACGCACACACACATGCACATACACACACACACACGCCCACACAAACACATCTACGAATGCACACACACATGCCCATACACACACACACCATATGTGGTCCTGTAAGTATAAAGTTAATATATATACAGCTAAAAGTGGAAACGGGAGACACGGTATTAAGTGAAGTAAGCAACCGAAAAGCAGATAAAGGAACAGGAAGTCTTAAGACAGAGTGTGTTTAATGATAAGCTTGGGCAATGTGAAATTAGACACTACCTCAGAAACCATTTTAAAGCGTTTGCCATCGCAAGTAAAGAAAGAATGGAGGAATAAAATCATTTCAAGTACATTTTAACGAAGCTATTATGACTTCGTGAATAGAATAACATGAAGAGAACAAGTACATTAATGGAAAACTGTTCTAACAACTTAATAATCAACCATTAAAAAGTTCTGTTTAATTAAAAAAAAAAATCTTGATAAATGGAATATCTCTTCAGAAGAGCAGCACAGCTAAACAAAAAACATAACACAGTTTCCAGGGCGACATGAAAACTGTATACAATTTATTGTCAGAAAAAGTAACTTTTCAAATGGAAATGGTCGACTCTTTTTGGGCTGTTAATCAAAGTTAAAAACAAAGGTGCATAGGTAAAAAATAATATCAGACACTACATTCATGAGAGAACTTAAAAAAACAGAACAACCGTCGCTGAAGAAAGTCTGCATGCAGAAACAGTTCTGTCTTATTTTTCAGCTTTATCTTCCCGCAGAGCTCTACAGTGCTCCCTTTTTAGGAGCGTTTGCTCTTGATACTTGACGTGCGATAACTGAAAAAAACAGTTTCGGAGCACATCTACTAATTGTGATACATTAGCGTGCTCCTATATTTTTTATTATATAAATTAGGAGCACATGTGCTCCTTGGAAAGAAATGTTTGCATTGAGCCCTGTCCTGTGTGTGTGCATGCGAGTGTGTTTTTGTGTGTATATGTGTGTGTGTGTGTGTGTTAATAAGCACACACAGAGTGGTCAAATGGACAAAAAATTTATGAAAATAATCCTTTAACCTTTTTACTGTGGTGACATGACAGACACAGCGATTATCAGACTACACACAGGGGATAAAACGTACCCAGAGGGTTAATCACTGTACCATATGGTACTGTACATTTTTACAGGAACCTCTATGGTTCCCACATCAGCCAATTTCACACTACAGGGGAAGTGTATCTCCTGAGGTTAATACTGCTGTACAAATATTCGGAGGGGAATTAAAATAATAATAATAATAATAATAATAATAATAATAATAATAATAATAATAATAATAATAATAACTACACAGTTCCAGGCGAAGGGACGCTGATTAATCAGCAATAAAAAAGGGCCACTTTCACAGGGCAGAATGGACAGCAGAAACAAACAACAGCCACCACAGGGCCAGATTCCTCTGCCAGTATAAACACACGCTTCACATTGCAGGAAGATTAAAAAATAACACCGCGCGAGCACGTCCGACTCGCAGCGCGTAAGAATTTATGGGGCAAAACTTTATTCATTTTATGTTTTCTTAATCGCTAACTCATTCGCACGTATCCGCCAGGTCCTGGCAGTTTAAATGTAAGTGTCGTTAATGTTTTCTCTTTTTCTCCCCCCCCCCCCCCCCCACCCACCCACCCACCCAGATGACACCAGTATTTGGAGATTTTTTAACTTTGAACCCAAAGAAACTGCGGTTGAGCAAGTGACTAAACACTAAAAGTGAGAGGAGAGGGGAAAAAACCTTTTTACCTCCACCCAGTCTAGGGCAACGAAACAACACCATTCCTATCAAACGGCCAGGCCCCAGCGCACAGACAGGGCATTAATAACCACCGTCCCTCACACGGAGACACCCCGGGAGCTACCCGACAGAGAGCAGTTGCACTCCTTCAGAATCAGTCACGTCATTATCATCGTTATTTATTTACTTTTTTTAACGCTTTTTTATTTCATTCCAGGGCCCTTTTTTTTTTTAAAGCGGAAAGCCGAGCTCGGGAGGCGCAGACGGGATTCCGCGGAATCTTGGCAACTCCGGAGGATAGATGGGACCCTCGGAGATGTAAAAAAAAAAAGAAAAGAAAGAAAAAAACGCCCCACAATGGATGAATAGGTAAATAAAAGGGTGTGAAAGAGTGATGGCGAAAAGAGAGAGTGCATTCTCAGAATGAAACAGAGAGAGAAGTCTGTGTGGGAAGAATGAGTAGGGGGAAGGGGGAGGTCGAGTTCTGAAAGAAGGTTAAGGGGACGATGGCAAAGTTCCCCCCCTCCCCACCACCACCCCCACCCCTCTGGCCTCAGAGAGTCAATGTGCAGTGTTAACTCAATCAAAAGATGAATTATACCTCCTGAGACACTCAGGTAACCCTTCATCATGGCCCTAATTCTTCTTAATAACAGTCGCCGTGTCAGAGATGCCCCATTACACGGCGAGACTACTGAGAAGGGAACCATTATCCCCCAGAGGGCCCCGCTCAAAACGCGAATGAACACACACAAATCGATCTGAAACTAAATACACAAATCAATCTGCCCCGGCCTGGGACGCGGGGGGGGGGGGGGGGGGCAGCTTAAAGAGAGAGAAGGAGTGAGAAAGAGAGGGGGGTGAGAGAGAGAGCAGGAAAGAGGAAGAAGAGATTAAAAGACACAATTATTTATAGAGGGTGTGTGTGTGTGTGTGTGTGTGTGTGTGAGTGTGTGTGTGTGTGTGTGTGTGTGTTGCAGAACGGGTGTGTGGGTGAGGGGGTGGGCAGAGGGTCAACTTATGTTTTTGTTTAAGAGCATGACCCCCTTCTCTGAACCAACTGTTTTGGTAAAATACTACTTCCTGAGACAGGCTGGCAGTGTTAGACCCAGAGCAAAGGCCACATTCAGTCCTCTCTCCCTCCTTTCAGAGTTTCGGTGAGTAAAATAAAAAATAAATATATAAAAGAAACAACTGAGATCTGCTGGAGCATGTAAATATAGACAGAAAAAAATACCTCTTTTCTTTCAACCACTATTGTTTGTTTGAGCCTCACACACCCCAAAGCCACTAGAACTGCTGCCACTCATCAAGTACCTGTTTTCCTTCATCTTATTTCTCTTAATAATTCACTGACTGAGTAGAGTGCGAAGGAAGTCTATTCTTTGACCCCAACCCTGTTTAAAATGCATTGAGCCCTGTTTCCAAACACTTGATGAAAGGTTTTTATTTATTTATTTACTTTTTTGACTGAAAAGTTCCACTGAGATTTCAAATACTTCATTCAAGCAGAGCTGGCGTATAAAATACACGTCTTATGCTAAAAAATTTCATTTTGTTCCATCCATTAATTTCCAACGTTGTCCATTCGCTTTGCTTATCCATGCCTCGGTTGATTGAATTATAAATTGTTTATAAATTGTATTTAATTTACTTCATTGACAATAATATACAACAATGGTCCACTATTACCTACTCAGACTACATCTTCATTTGTAATCACATATCCTTCGTTTAGACATACAAAAAACAAACAAACAAAAAAAACTTTAAAATGAGTCTGACTTCTAAATAAATACGCACGCTAATTAAGTTAGTTGTTAGTTGTAAAACATCAGAAGTCAATTGGCTATGTGAAGTATTAATGACGTGCAATACGGCTGTTGCACAACACCGTGTCGGCAAAACAGAGCCAAAATATGAAACAAACTTTAAAATACTTCGTAGAACGCAGTTTTTGATTATTTATTTAACCAATTACGACAAGCTAAAACAGAACATTGACAATTACAATAATTTAAACACCGTAGGCCATACTAACACCTGCCACTCAATTAACTGTCTTAGTGTTATTTCTATTCAACTTCATCAATAAAACTACTGTATAATAATGCCAAACGATTGCAATATAAAATTCATAAATGTATCAATACATTCGGCACGCATTCATCACGAATAAAAGTAAGCAATACGTGAAATATTAGGCAACAACTCGCAACATGTAGGTTACTATCCCACGTAAATGTATATGGAGCTTACACGCGTATAAAAGATAAATTATTAGCTAATACAATAAACCGCAATTCAAAAGTTAATTAAACATCCGGGAATTAATCGCAGAGCAATAAAAGTTTCAGAACAATTACATTACACAGATTCACATTGTGTTTTGTGTTCCATATGTTCCCTCAAGATTCAAATTCTCCTAAGTAACTAAAACTGAATTATAATTCATGTTGTTTCATATTTAGCATTTGTTTCGTGCCGTTATTTGCCCGATCGTAGGCCTATTCTTTTCTTTTTTCAGATACCTTGTCTCTTCGATTGAGGAAATGAACAAATTAAGTTTGTAGGTATTTACTGTCAACTTTTTACTAATCCATGTCATACACAGTAAATTTCTCCACAGACCTTGCGATATTCTTGCAGCACATTTAAATAAAATTCTGTTTTAGTCTTAATTTTTTTTTAACCAGTGAGAGGCACTGGCGATGCGTGATTCAGTACAGCCCAAAGACGGTTTATCTAAAAACCCAGAGATAGGAAAGCGGTATCAACAACCCATGATTTCAAATAAGCCCACGGTATGCACAATAACAATTGCGAAAAAATCGTCGGCTGTAATAATAATAATAATAATAATAATAATAATAATAATAATAATAATAATAATAATAAAATTACCTGTACCAATCCAGCCCGTTGTCGTAGTTCCTGTCAAAGAAGTGCGGCTCGGCTCCCACGGCCCTGATGTCTGGATGCACGCGGAGAAACTCGAGCAGCGCGCGCGTACCGCCCTTTTTCACCCCGATAATGATCGCCTGGGGAAGCTTCTTGGTCCCTTCGCCAAGCTGGCTGAGTTTACCTGTACTCCCCGTCTTCGCCGAAAAGCCTGCCACCCGCGCTATGGAAGCCAGTTCCAAGGAGCCCGCGAGTCGCAAGTCCGAGCGCAGCGCGCTCGCGTGCGCCTCCAGTCCAGACAGGACGCCAGCGCCGACAACGTTCCTCGCAGCGTCCAACCGGGAGGTGAGTTTGGCGGCGTCGTAACCCGGCTTGCTGATGATTTTTTGGAGTAGCCTTGTTCTCCTCAGTGACTGCCAGTCCTGAAAATCCGAGGCAATGAAACCCATTACTTGCTCGGGCGCTCTCACCGGAGTAGGCATGGTGCTGCAGCGGTCGGTCAGGCAGTACATGAAGTAAAGAGACGTGAGCAGGGACAACAGCATAACCACGAATTTCTTAAAGATGCTTCTGGACGGGGGATCCGAAAAGACGCGGCTAAATGCCATAACGGTCCGCGGGTCGTTGGTGCAAGAGCCACAGCCATGCTAGGCAGACATCCTCGGGTCTTGCCATTAAGAAACGGAGAACAGTTAAAGCAGTGGCCGCATCTATAGTCAACTCGATTTTTCAAGCAGTCGTGTCAGAAATAGCCTAACCTTGACGTGCGTACGCAAGCTGAGGTAAGTTGTTTTCGCCGCTTACAGTTCTTATAATTATATTTTCAAATCACAGTGTAGGAAATTAAATGCAAGCATATTCTGTTTCTGCAACAATTCCACAACCTTGATTTCACTAAATGTGCTGTTTTGGAGGAGCATAGATCAATACAAATGTATTTTTGCACATTCTATTTCCCTGGCTGATAACTTCACTTGGTGCCACATCTTCAGCTGTTAACTCGAGTACATTTACCATTCCTAAATGACAACCAAAAGCCTTAAAGAAAAATAAAAAAGGTCAAATCCCTACCAAAGATGCAAATATTTCGTGTTCCAGTCACCAGCCCTGTACCCAAAGGCAAACTTAAACTTCACTGACTCCCCTGCACGTGTATTGCTTGTACCGAACTTCTGCGTGACACACGAAGGGTAATAGACATTTCTTTATCCAATCAGAGCGCGGGAAATTATTTTCTGTGTCCGTTAAAAGCATGTCAGTTAATAAATGTAGCCAATGAAATGCCAGTTAGGGCGGGAGCACAGGCACGAAATCTGCCACGCCCGTCCAGGAGCTGTCAAGCTTGAAGGAATGCAAATCGGCGTCCTAGCTACGGTGGCTTTTGCGCAGGAAGAACGCACATTTCCGATAGAAAATGTCTGGATGCTCGTTCACACACGAGCATTAAGGGACACCCGACACAAATCTATTTTTCTGCACAGCTTGTCATTGCTGCTGGAGTATTCCTTAAAATGTCTCCCGAGCGTTAAATAAAATAAAGTACTATAACGCTAAATTCAGTAAATAGTGCATCGTTATTACTTTAAACAGTACATCATTGTTATATTATTATTATTATTGTTATTATTATTATTATTATTATTATTATTATTATTATTATTATTATTATTATTATTAGTAGTAGTAGTAGTAGTAGTAGTGGTCGGAGTGGTTGCAGGAGTGGTATAACGGGGAGAAGTTGCTGTAGTCTGTTTTTTTGGAAGGGCAGCCTTTATCGTTCGATAAAATAACCTGCCATGTCAGCTAATTAATCGCCATTCGATAGATCTTAATATGTTGGTGTTTCCAAGGCAACACAGTAAAAGGTTGGCTTCACTTTTGAAATCTCTGAACAGCAATGACAGACTGATAAAAAGTGATTTTAAGCACACGGGACGCATCGCTGTCGGAAAGCAATCTCCTGACGTCTGTCTTCATGCTCTGCTACACAACACGCGTGATAAATTATCGCACGTGGCAGAACTGAACTCAATATTTTGTAGTTCAGCATTCAACACGCTCCCTTTCAAATGAGCCGACTGCACAGATTTACCTACAAGTCAATCATTCCGAAATATCATATCCGAATGACAGCCTGTGGCAAGCTAGACCGTGGGTTCCCAAAAAAACCCAAACTTCCAAACGAAAATGTTATTGCAGATCAGGAAAAACATGTCAAGAAAAATAAACTCGTTCTGATGTACAAATACTACAGTTTACCTCTGATCTGATTGTGTGCTCATCCACTTAACCTTGTAATCCTGAAGCTATCTTAGTTCATATGTGCAAATACGCATCAATCCAACTATTCTCAGGTGTTATTGCCTTCTTTTAATTTAAGAGATAATTAATATATACTTGGACAGTAACGAGTATATTTATCGCTATCAGTTTTGTGATGAGACTTTAATGTTTTCCAAAATAATTAGTAAATATTTATGTATATTATAGCAGCAATCTGCTAAACCAACAGGTTTACACAAAAGGGACGTTTCCAGATTAAAAACTTCCTGTGTCCCTTCTCAAAAACTTTACAAGACAGACTCAACAAGTCACACGGTGGATACACAAATCCAAAATTCACATCACATGACCTCATGATTTACTTTTGTCTGGTAAGCGCCGTGTGCTGCGTCTTGTCCCTGTTTGTCGCGTCGTGTTTGTATAAATAAAGTTAAATGGACTGAGTAAAGATGCCACAAAGCAAACATTATTCTTGTCTTTTTTGAAACTTTGTTTAGCTTTCATCGGAGTATTTCCCCCTCCCATCTCTCCAGTCTAACTTCGGAAAGGTCCGGAAGATATCCTCATCACTCTGCAGGTCTGTGGCTTCACGCGTAAACTCTGTCCCTCGCAAGTCCGGGCCCACCAAGGAAGATATCTATTATTGTAAACTTTTTTTTTTTCCTGTTGGTGTTTTTTTTTTCTTTCTTTCTTTTTCTCCCTTTTTTTTTAAAGAGGAGGAAGAGAAAAATAATAAGGGCGCATTATTTCTTTACAAGTGAACAAGAACAGAACCAAATGTTGCACATCTGCTGGTGTGTTTTGGGGAGGTTAGCATGACAAAGAGAGCGCAGTGCTTCAATGCAGCACAGCTCACTGGTCTAGAATGAGGACGGAGACCCCGGGCAGAAGACTGGGGGGCTCTGCTTGTGCCAGATGTCCCCCCGTGTTTGGGTACAATGCAGGGCGCCCTGCGTTTAACAAATCACGCCCCCTTTTCAGACCCCCGAAAAAAGAAGAGGCGCTGGTATTGCCGCCCTTACCCCCAAACCGCCCCCCCCCCCCCCACACACACACACATACACCCAACCTCAACCCCTCCCGTGGCTCTGTGCTAGCTCCCCGGGGTCAAATGTTTTCACATTGTCGTCACCCTCACGCAGGAGTGCAAAGGAATTTGGGGCTTTTCAGAGAGCCAAAAATGGGGTCCCCCCCCTCCCCTCCGTGTCGCCTCCCCTTCCGGCCACCCTAACTTTACCGACACCCCTCCTTCCCGCTTCCCCCCTCACTTATGCTCGACTTTTTGACAAAAACATTCACCCCGCAAATTAATTATTTGAGAGAGGGGAATAAAAAACCTGGGAGTTTATAGTGGAGCCAGAATAGTTTGATATTTACTCCGGAGGCTCATGTGTTGCAACGTTTGTCTTTTTTTAGGGAACTAGCCCGCTTGTTGCAAGGAATACTCATTTTCTCAGGGCAGTAAAAAAAGGAGGCCATTTCGTGCGTAATTATACACCCAGCCTGTGCCGCTCCTTAAAAAAAAAAAAAAAGAAATGTGTGAGCAGTCTTCAAGGCACGTAAAAAAGGCAATCTGACTTTCTTTCATCCACGCCATTTATCCAAAATGACTGTAATACAGCCGCACTGACGGAGGCTTTCCGGAATCTTCCTAAAGATGGGTTTTGGGTCCTTTGGAGTGTAAACAGGGACACCATTTGCTATCTTCCACCAGAATGCATCCTGCGGTGTCATTAAAATGGAATGCCATACGGCAGAGAGCGGAGACACGTTTAAACGACGCAATTATTCCAGGACGCCGATGAAAATTCTCATAGTCGATATTTCTTTTGTGTGTGCGGAAACCGAAATAAGTAAATAAATAAATAAAATTGGATAAACTTACCCCCCCAAAAAATAAATCATCTGTTAAGAACTCTGTTTTCCTGTAGGGTAGAACTGGTGTGTACAGCCCCTGGAGAGCCCCAGGGCCTGCAGAATGTTCTATACACCTTAAAATCAGCAGCACATTCTGACCCAGATAGTCAGGCCCGGTGAGTTAAATGTGTAATCAGCTGCTTTAATATTTCGGTTAATTGCTGACTGACGACGAGAACCTTTACACCCCGTGGCTGTCCCGGGCACGCGTCGTCCCCCTGCGCTCGAAAGGGGCGTAAGATGAAGGAAAAGTTGCCGCAGCGAGTGACCAATCAGAGCGCGAGCGAGCCTGACGCCCGTGCTCTGCGCTGTCTCTCCAGACGGATGCATGCCCTGCGACTCAAGGCCTGTCCGTCTGGGGATCTGACGTCTTTGCCGCCATTGTGATTATTTTAGTTTTATCCGGATGGAAGTGATATACGTATCTCTATTGAGAAAGACTGAACGGGATGTTTTACCATGCAGGGCAGTAAAACTTACATTCCCTTGTATGGAATTGAAATTCCTAAAGAAAAAAAAAGCAGCACTCTAAAAATGGCCAGGTGGTAGATATGAACCCCAGTGGGCTTTGGGTGGGACGGCACATTCTCTCATCTTGCTCTTCTGCAAAAGGGCATTGCAGAGCTGTAATCTTTTGAAGTGTGATCAGGGCGTGTACTCATGAGCAAGCCACACCCCCTCGCTCATTAGTATGCAAATAGAGTTACAGTAAATAATAATTATTTGTAAATCTTGTTGAATTATTTCCTCTGAGTCAATATTATTTTCAAGGCTGGAAGTCCATTAAAGCACTTCTACCTTCTCCGGAGGTGTTGTAATTTTTCCTCACAGTGTACCCTGGCCTTTCTGGATCATTAAACATGGCATATAGTTTAAAGGAGTGAAGCATTTTAATGGATTGCCTTCGCAACCTGAATACTTCATGGCTCCCATGGAAGCCAGGCTGTGCAGACATGAAGGAGTGTGTGTGTGTGTGCGCGCGCGCGCGTGTGTGCATTTATGTACAGTACAGGCCGAAAATATTAGGCCACCTGTGGTTTTTTAAAAATAAACTTCTGGTAGAGAAGAATTCAGTTAATACATGCACATTTATAGAATAATAAACCGATGTAAAAACATTATTATCTGGTTCTACCTGCAATAACGCAAGAAGATCACTTTTACTTAAAAATAATCTGAGACAACCACTTTCCTCAATACCCTCATGCCATAAAAGCTGAATGTGTATTTAGCGGGGTTTGGGATAGTATGTTTTCCACTCAGTCAGATGAGTTGCACACAGTGGAATTCGACTTACATATTTTAAAAATATTAAAATATGCATTCATATTCTCCAGAGATATTGATAAGGATCGGCCCTGTCTCGCGTGTGTGTGCGGCGGTCTCTGCCACGGAACAGTGTGACGGGCTGTCTGACGATCCCATCGAGCGCCGGGGAAACCCAAATAAACATGATACTTCAGAGACATTTCGCCTGATAATCCAAGGGGGAAACAATACAATCGATTGTGAATGTTTTCCCAAACCGTCAAATGGATAATGCTTTATTAGGGTAAGGTCAAAGTGCTTTTAAGTCATGTCGCAATTCAATACCTTTTGTTATTATAAGTAAATTGACGACTGCATGCTCATATTGAAGTAAGCTAATTGCTATTATGCATTTTACTAGTCTCAGTCTCATGGGAGTGAAACAAATTTCATTTCTGACACTTTTTTTCGTTGTTATGTAATTTTCTGCTAATGTAGTATAATTACCAGAGCTTTGTGTTTAATTGAGGTGCTAAAGAGTAAATGAATACTGTACAGCTATGAGAGCTATGTCTATTTTGTGGGTTTTTGTGTATGTGAAGCTTGCACTACTGTATGTGTGTCTGTGTGTGTGTCTATGTGTGTGTGTTTGCGTGTGTGTGTGTGTGTGTGTGTGTGTGTGTGCTGCATTCCTTCCTCTAAGAGGCAGCAAAGGTCAGTTGATTATAGGGGAGTGAAGGGAAAGGGAGACAGACATAGAGTGAGATTTAGAGATTTAGAGAAAAGGGGTGGGAAAGAGAGAGAGAGAGAGAGAAGGAGGGCAGAGGGAGAGACAGATAACTGAACGAGAAAGCGAGATAGAGGAGCAACAGAGAAGAGAGCGAGAAAGGGACAGAGAGAGAGAGAGGGAGAGAGAGAGAGAGAGAGCTGCCAGCTGCAACTTCTCCTGTCTTTACCAGTAAAAGAGGACAGTAGGCTAAGATATGCTCTTTGGGGATATAGGAGTAAAATCCCATTTCCTCAGAGCAGTTTCAGCTTTAAGCAGCCAACTCTCATAACTTTGGACAGTGATTTATGCACACGCTGCGGTTTTGAAATACTAGGACACAGTGTTCAAAGAAAACAGCCCAATCAATCACCAATTAGCAACATCACCCCAGTGGCCAGTTGGGCTGTGCGTTTTCTTAAGCTGCTGCATTGTGTTTGCCGGGGCCTCTGGCAGGGTGCGAGCTGTGTAGCTGTACGGAGGTCAGGGTCCGGGAAGGTCACAGATCAAACTCCTGCGTAAACAAAAGGCCGCTGCAGTCGCTTCTTGACCCCCTCCTCCCTCCCCCCTCGGCCCCCCCACCCCCACCCCCACCCCCGCCCCATGCAGGAGCCATGGGGTAATCTCTCTGCGAAATCTGCCCCCCCCCGGTCGGCCTCACTCATTAAAAAGAGCGCCAGGACGTGCGTTAGGCCCGCTTCCTGCAGATGACCCTGCGCTCGTCCGTCCCTCCCTGAGGAAGACGAGGACCCGCCTGTTCATTGGCTGGCTCAGAGAGGGGCTCGCAGCGGTTCAAACCGAGGGGCTCGGGTCTCTGTTGTACCCTCATTCACCCCCCCCCCCCCCCCCCCTTTTCCCAATTGATATTAGCAACCAGCTTCTTCATATGTAATTTCAGAGGCTGCACGTTAAACAGTAGCGTGGGTTTGGAAATTTAGTTGAAGTGGTGCTCAAGCTTAAACTCTGAGTAATGAATTTAACTCTCGTTGTTGTGTCTGGGGCCAGTTTGTGCCCGTCCGTTTCTGACATCTCCTAAAATGCAGCTGCTTTTTCATCTCACTACTTTATGATTTCTCCTGATTTTGTGGGATTAAATACTGAACATGCAAAAAAACAATCCTGTATCAACTTTGTATACAGAGGTGTGGGGGCTAGTTTTGACCCTAGGCTCTGTAGCTGTACAGTACATTAGAAAACATACAACCTTTTTTGATTTTTTTTTTTTGTAGGTTATTCCAGTCACACTTTCCCATGCAGGTTTCTAACTTCCCCTTCCTCGCGCTCTGAAACGAGAAGTTTCTCACAGATTTTTTAATAAAAGGCTCGTCGTTTGGGAGACATTAAGAAGGCCATGTTTCTATGTTTCTATTACAACAGTTTAGTATTGGTTTAAACTATAGGGGTTTTAACTGGATCCCAATCATAAAAGCCATCATAAAATTTAATCATAATATGTGGTTTAAGTGAGCAATATAAGTTGAGAAGGAAATATTCTCGCCCAGTGTTTCCACTGAGTGCTAAACTGCTGATGATATGTAAGGAATAAGGCGGTAGAGGTGTGCTTTAATGATTCACTGAAGTGATTATTTTCTTTAGGATACAGCGGGTAACGGGTGGAACTTGTGGTTAGATTGAACGGCCTCTCCTGTACATTGCTAAAAGTCCACCATCGCTGGAGTTAAATAATTAAGCTTTTTTGAAAGGTTTCCAGCTGGTCTGTGGTCGTGTGGAAAATGATTTTGTGCTGTAGTGTTAACTTCCCTGGATGGTCCAGATCTAGGTACTGGTCAGTACTCACATAATAAGTTTTGGTTGTCAGAACATTCCCGGAATATTAAGAAAGTTAGGAAATGTTCCCACAGTGTACATTTGTCCAGTGTCTTCAGTGTCCTTTGACCATTTAAGTCACAAGGAATGTTTCAGGAATGACATTAGTTAATTAGTTTTACTAATCAAGTAAAAAAATATTTGGATTGTGGCTGCTCATTCAAGTCCATTTTAACCTAAATGTTAGCAATATTAAAACTTTTGTCATTTCTATGTTGATGTGTTTTTCACAATAAAATGATAACCATCACTAGATGTTGCCAGAAAGGTTTTATGCAACCTGCCTAGGACATTTTCCCATGACTTTAAACTGGATTTGTTTAATTACTTTATTATTCGTTTGGATCAATATAATGTTATACCGCTGCTTGTGGAACATTCTCCTCATGGTGTCATGTCACACAGAAAAACAGGAGTCGAACTGGAATCTTCCCGAACATTCCGGAACTGATTTATTCCGGCTGGGGTAGACAGTCTCCGGCCCCGGGTTACTGACGGACGCCAGTGAGTGGGTACCAGGTCCCAGTTAAACCGGCTCTTTCTTTCGTTCCGATCAGCCTGTGCCGGGAGGGGGGATGAGAGAGGGGGAAGCCCCTGCTGCTTGCAGGCTGGCAGACCCGGAAGTGTGATGCAGTGACAGGGCGGCTCCACTGCTGCTGCTTTCCAAACGGGGCTCCTGTTTGGGTGTGTATCAGCTGGAGGGGCGCAGTGCACCCTGTCCCAGGGGGAATCTGCCATCACGGTCTCGCTTCTCCTGGGGTGTGTGGAAGAGGGACCCAAAAAGCGAACGTCCCAAACTGGAAACTAGTCTGTGGTTCCCGAAGGTTACGGAATAATTCAAGACAGCTTCTCCTCTGGAGCCCGGCTCCTGCGTACCCCCGCATACCCACACTCAGCTGAACAGGCACGCTTTTTTTGTGTGCTCTGCGTGCAGCAGCTGAGCGGTGAGAATGGGAATAGGCCGTAAATCCCGGCCCGTTTTCTCTCTCTCTCTCTGACGCCCCGTCTCCAGGTGCCGGGAGATTCCGCAGGGCTCCGTCCCGCAGGTGGCGGGGAAATTTAACAGGTCCTCCTCCGGCTCGGTCAGGGGGTGCCCCTGGAGAGAAACCCCACACCCCAGCCCCGCCAGAGCTCTGAGCTCTGTGGAAACACAGAGGTCATGAGAACTAGGGTGTTTGGTGGAGCTAAGGGGTGGGGGGCAGGGGGTTTGCGCTTTCATCACAGGAGTTCGACTGATCACACTCTCTTCTGCCGCTCAACGCCTGTCACCGGTTCTGCAGTTATGAATGGTTTCTAACACTTCAGATGTCCAAGAAAGATGTCCATGCAGAGAACTACTAACGGAACCTTTCTGATTCTTCTGCCTGGAAACCAGTGTCAAAGCAAGGTGAGAAGGTGGGTCCCTGGGCGAAAAAGTGGCCCTGGGTGAGAAGATGGGGCCCTGAACAAGAAGGTGGGGCCCTGGGCGAGAATGTGGGGCCCTGGGTGAGAAGATGGGGCCCTGGACAAGAAGGTGGGGCCCTGGGCGAGAATGTGGGGCCCTGGGTGAGAAGATGGGGCCCTGGACAAGAAGGTGGGGCCCTGAAGCGAGAAGGTGGGGCCCTGGACAAGAAGGTGGGGCGCGGGACAAAAAAGGTGGGGCCCCGGGCGAGAAGGTGGGGCCCTGGACGAGAATGTGGGGCCCTGGGTGAGAAGATGGGGCCCTGGACAAGAAGGTGGGGCCCTGGACAAGAAGGTGGGGCTCTGGACGAGAAGTTGAGGCTCTGGGCACAGTGTCTGATCTGCCTACACAGTAAAATCAATCTCCAACTCTAACAGTGTTCATTCAATTCAAGGGTTGAATGAACACTGGACATTTTACTGTGTAGTGTGAGGGACAGCTCTGCCTAGTCTCTCCATTCTGCTTATGTCTGTGGGTTGCAGATTTCATCTCATGTGAGCAATAGAGTCAGACCTGCTTAAGATCAGTACTGCCACAACATAATGAAAGCTCTGTTGTTTCTACCGTTAAACCTGCTTGGGAGCGTTTAACCAAGTGTGTGGAAATTTCTGTTCCAGTTTTCCTGAGTGCTGAATCTCACCAAGGCCGTTTTATAAGAAAGAATTAGAGCTAAAACAAATCCACCGCTGCCCATCCTGAACCAAACCGTTACGGATTTCTGTGAAACCGTTTCTCTGAAACAAAGGCTCATTTGGCCACAGCGCAGATGATTAGTCTGATACGAAACAAAAGAGGAAATAAAGTGAGAAGGCTATTTTTCACTGTCAGCCGGAGCAATAAAAATGACCATCTCTCGCCGGCGATAAGGAGGCTGAGCACCATATTTCATCCCAGAGTCCGCAGCTGATTAAAATAAAATTACCCAAAGTTCCCCGGCATTTACATCAGGCATCGGGGCTCGGTCAGTTGGAAAGCCAGTAATGAACGTCATTTGTTAACGTCAGCGCCTGGGCCCGACGGTTCCTCTTTTTCTGTGGTGCCTTGGCCCGTGAACACGGCCCCCTCGTCCAGTCGAGCCGATGTTCCCCTCCCCGCCCCCCCCTCCCCCACCCCCCCATGTCCCCCCCCCCCCGCACCCCGTGTCCCAGGCAGCCTAATTAAATATCTGCCACCGATGACTCGTTAATGGCGGCCGTGCGTGAAAAGATACCTTGTTAGCTGTAAGGGCGAATCAAAGGCTCTGACAAATTGGGCCGGGGTCTGGGCCGCGGGGGGTCAAGTGGGGCGTCGGCGTCCTACACGCCCGGAGGCCATGTTGTTTCTGCGCCCGCATGTCAAAACATCACCTGACAAGGCCTCCTGGGCCCGGAGCGGACCACACAGCACAGAGCTGCCTCTGCTTAGAGGAGGGGGGGCGGGGGGGTTGTGTTGATGCTGAACAGGAATTGCAGTGCAGCTCCTTCTATGGATGTTGGGGGGGGCGGGGGGTCGGTGTTGGAGAGGTGTCTCAGCTTTTCAGTGCTGGGTATCTTTAAAAAAAAATTTCCCACCACCAGTTTTACTGTGTAAGTCTACGGTGAATTTTTTTTCAAGGTGTTTCTAGGTTAAAAATTCATTTTGATATTTCAGCTCTTTTTGGGGCAGAGCGTCAGTGAAATTCCCTCAGATAACTGAATATTTCAGAAGCAGCGTCTCATCGACATTTAATCCACGGTTTTTTACACTTTTACTGGAGCCCTTTAGAGCCAGGTTCGGTCTATACGGAGCCTTTCCCAAACACAATTCCTCCACAGTGGCAATTCAGTGTTAGATTACCTATTATTTATAAGACAATCAATTATCTCTACTATCTTTCAGATATTTTTGTTGGCATTTTAATGAGCAGTACATACAGCTAAAAAAAAAAAGAAAAGACTAATTTGCACTGCTTTGCATATCAGGATATATTTCACATGATGTGTGTGGTGCCAGTTTCCACAACCCCATCGTTTGTCATTCGGGGACAGATCAGCACCTCTGTCAAGGCCCTGTAATGTCACGTTGATGGCACTTAATCCCTCTTCTTTACGGTGCTTAATGACACCGTTAGCATAGCAAACCAGAGGCTCCGGCTGCCACCGCCGCATCACGCAAATTGATCAATTTGTAGGTCGTTTTTTTGATTTACCTACTGCCAGGTCTGCTGTTCGGCTTCCCTCTTAACCTTTCATTATATTGGCTTTGGCTCAATCGCTGTTATGGATTTTCTTTTCTTTCTTTTTTCTCTGCCCCCCCCTCCACCTCCCAGTGATGTTAGGGCTGCAAATGACCGCAGTACTGATTTTAAAAGGAGGTTCACACCAGGCAATGAAATGATGAATAAAACTAAAGGACTAAAAATCTATGAAAGTAATATTATTTACATAAAATTCGAATTATTTGTAAATTACAGGGAATTGAGGATATTTTTAGCTGTGCTTAATTGTGATGTCATGAGGACACAACAACACACAACAAATGAACAAGACAAAAACATGCGTGATATGCGCACTACACACCCGACTGCACGCGGTTATGACCCTTTAGTGTCTATGCTGAAGTCCCCCTTTACCTCACATGTCTATGTGAAGAACCAGGAAGTAGCATTTGGCACAAGCTGAGCTGCATTTACTGCTTTATTGGACTCAGTTTCTGGAGTTTCTGGAGTTCCAGTCCGTTTGTTGCATTTGCATCTGCAAAGTCTGGGAATGTTGTCAGGCCCATTACAAGGCATGGCATTACTATTACTGACATTCGGCAGATGCTCTTATCCAAAGCCACTTACACAACTTCAGAGTTCTTTTTTTTTTTTTTTTACATAGTATCCCTATAGATTTTTTATATAGCTGGATATATTCTGAAGCAATCAGGTTAAATGTCATGCTCAAGGGTAAAATGGCGGCATCCAACCTGGAAATGGAGCCAACAGCCTTTTAGGTTCCCAAGCCTTGTTCCCTAACCATGGTACCACACAGAGCAGCCAGTGTAAGATGCTGGCTGTGTATGTGTTATCTTTCATTGTGAGTCGCCTCGGATGACGGTGTCAGTTAAATTAATGTAATTAATTAATGAAAGCTCCTCAGAGGGAGCACGTTTCCATCTGCACGAGGTCTACAGCCAGAGCTATTCATGCTATTGAACAGGAGCAGAAAATACAACATCACAGAAGAGAAACGGACCCACTCACTTGAAACTGCCCTTTTCTCAATTTGAGAATGATCTACTCTGAAAACAACGGTTGCTTTTCCGCACGAGATTACGACATCTTCAGATGGACCTGAAAATCCTCTGTTTCTCTTTATCAGCAGTAATTCAGGACATGAGGTGAATTTGCGTGTTGCAAGACTTTATCGGGACTGGCAACCTTTATCCGGCTCAAGATTTATGTCTACAGATCTGCAGTTCACTTGCAACAGTATATGCCAACGTGCAAGCAACAGCAAAATGCACTCAGTCCCTCTGAGTGCACAGCTTTGACCCCCAAGTTGTCCCACAGTTTTCTCGGTCAACAGTGTGTGGAGTTCTCACAGTTGATAATGAGGTGATCAGTCAGCATCGATTTGCACTCCAGTTCCTAAAAGCCACTCATATAAAAAAAGTAAATATATAGCGTGCAAACTCAAGCCTAACAACGCTTACATTTAGTGTTGCACGCAGAGAAAGGGCCAGCCGTGGTGGTGAACCAGCTTGTGATTACGGCATTGACACAAGCTCCCTGCTGTTAGAGGCACCACTGTTAACATTCCTGTTTTCACACCCATCTCTACCCCCCCCCCGCTCTCTCTTTCTCTCTCTCTCTCCCCCTGCTCTCTCTCCCTCTCTCTCCCCTCGCTCTCTGTCCCTCTTTCTGTCTCCCTCTGCTCTCTCTCCCTCGGTCTCTCACTCTTTCTCTCCTTCTCTTTCCCCTCCTCTCTCTCTCCCCCCTCTCTCTCTCTCTCTCCATCTCTCTGTCTCTCCCCCCCCCCCCCCCCCTCTCAGGGAATGATACACGTTGTAATTTGCGTTCCTCTGAACTGAGCCGATCTCGTGTCTCTCGGCCCTTCTCGTTTGGCCCGTGACGTCCGTCTGGGGCGCGGCGCCTCGTAAACGCGAATTCCAGACAAACCCCAAAAACGACAGCAGGGGCGGGAGGGGCGGGAGGGGCGGGCTGATGAGTGGGGCGATGATTAGGGTGATGAGTGGGCCTTTTTTCGGTGCAGACAGGGGCAACCTCAGCGGCGATTGGATGTGGTCTGGTGGATCCCTCGAAATGGCTGCTCGCGTGCTAACCCGTCATCTGCTGCTATTGACAAACGGAGCGTCCTCTTTAATTAAACACTGAAATAGTATCGCTTCTGATGACATCACAGTCAGGGCACTGATGCCACTCCTTCCTTTTCTTTTTAGATTTTTTCAGAACAAAAGATGCCAAGGTCGCCTTGGAGACAGGTCACCGGCGGCTCCTGTAGTTAGTGACGACGTAGTAGTCCTTCCCTTGTTGTTGTCGATGTGTTTCCTCGCACGTAGTTAGCGTCACTGCATAAGGACTTCATAAATCAGGTGAGCGCTACATTTACCACGAGGGGTTCATAAAGTGGCCGTACCATGCTCACGAAGGTGCTATGTATGCTTAATGAAGGCCTTATGAAGTTACGTGAAGTATATAACGTATGACCTGACCTCTAATCCATCTCAGGCGCTGCTGAATCTCATCGTTTTGGTCAACTGTTCCGTGGGCTTTGGGAACTCAGTGTCGTGCAGAGTATTTTCTCTGAGTCTTGATCCAAATGACAATAAGGAAGCAACTAACCCATGAACTCCTAAAATATGTAAACAGATCGGCATGTCGGTTTCACGAAACAGCTTCAGAACAAAAGGAAGATGGAAGCCCGCACTCTAACGGCAAATGTTGAAATCATAAACATGTTGGCAAAATTACTGTTTTTCAGTTTTTTTTTTTTCTTGAAACAGCTTTGGACATGTTTTGGCCCGAGCTGTCTTCAGTGCCTAAATCCAAACGGCCAGTCGTGTCTATCCAGGCCAAAAAACTGAAACACTATCGGAGTGAAACATATTTAATGACTTGTTTTGCTCAAGCGGTAAAAAAAATAATGGATTTTCAAATGTCCCTTTGCGGTTAAAAAGAAAGAAAGAAAGTAGGGGAAAAAAACAGGAAAGTTACAATAAGACATTACAGAGCAAGGCTGCATCGTGCCCCTGAGTGATATTAAAATGTCCTCAGTGCTGTGAGGCTCATTCTTTTGTTTGCTGAAAGTCCCACACACTGTTCTCTCCCCCCCCACCCCACTCCCCCCACTGCTTCCACACAGCACTGCTTCAGCCAGTCAGCTGTTAAAGCTGTTAAAGCCATTAAAAGATGTGTGTGTGTCTCTCTCTGGGTCTGAGGCGATGTAGACAACACCCCTCGCAGACACCAGTCCCAAACTCTCACCCCAGTCAGCGGAGCCCACTCCACATCTGGGTTTGCTGGGGTGGACCGAGGGTTCCCATCAGGACTACATCACCACGCCCCAAACATCCCTACCGCCCCCCACCCCCCCCACCCCCCCCATCCACCTTCCTCAAACACATGCGGGTCCTGCATTCTCCACGGCTCGGCCGCCTGGACAGTAAGCGTGTCAGATTCCACACGCATCCCCCCTCCCGCTGATCCCACCAATTAATTACAGACCCAAGAAAGTTCCAGAACGTTTGGATGAGCTGCCAAAAACAGGGACCCGTGGGTGAGGGAACACCCGATCGTAACCATCCAAACCCCCCCCCCCCCCACCCGAAACAGGGTGATGGTGAAATCCGAAGCCGATCGGAACGCAGGAGTGCGGCTCTAATAGCTCCTGGTGAGAAAAAGAACCCAACTGCCTTTTTCCCAATCTATTCCCTTTCTTTCAACTCGTTAGCCTATTGCGGTGCATTGCACACGGTGTTTTCTGCTTTATTAAGCTGGAAATGGAAATGAAATGTGCACCGGAAAAAAATTTAATTATAATAAGATTTTGGACACCACTTAGGACCAAATCATTCTTTATAATTTGTTTTTTTTTCTGGATTGGAGAGATAACCAGCTGGCCCACAACCTGCCGTAACTTCCACTCCCCCCCAGCCCCCCCCACCCCCGGAACGGTAACCCATGAAAATCAGTATTTCTTCTTAATTGCAACTCAGGAAATAGGAGAAAGAAGGAAAGACAGGGGCGGAAATCCTATTTCACACGGAGACGAGAAGCTATCATTTAATGAAAAAAAAAACTTAAAAACATTTTTTTTAACTTTTGCTCAGCTACCCATTTTCAGCGTTTTCTCTTCACACCCCTCCCCCCCCCACTCCCCCCCCCCACCCCCCATTCCAGGATCTCATTCTGATCCACAGATAGCAGCGCTGTGACAGCACCCTGCAATTTGACACAACTAATTTAGGCCTGGTCTGCTATGACTGGTTGAATATATTACCTCGCCCGGCTGCTATAATAATGAACGGGCATCAATCAGAACTAAGAGGGGGGGAGGAGGCGGTGGGGTGGGGGGGGCAGGCTTATATGAATGCATTGTGCAGTAACCCTTATCAGCGGCTGGCACAGCCTGTCTGTGGAGAAGAGGCGTCTGTGTGCCGGCGCCGGCGAGCGGGTCTGGGGCGAGGGGAGTGTGAACACGCCGCTTAAGAGTCAGTTACATTTTAAACGCGCCGAAGCCGACAGCCCGGGGTTTACCGCGATAGCTACGCGGCTGTTCCATGGCCGGCTCGGAAAAGCTGTGACACCGCGCAGACTCGCGAGCCCTCGCACGTGTACACGTGCACATCCGCAGGTACACACGCGCGCGCGTTCGTGAATATGCGCTTATAATGTATATGTGCCTCATTTTTGGAAAAAGGTTTTTTTTTTTTGAATAAACACAGTTAAAGCCACACCCTGACCTCCACACCCCCCCCCCCCCCCCTCAAAAAAAAGTTGTCAGCTGTACACTGTGACCCCGATTTTCCATATGTTGCCTAGATACAGTCCCAGATGTGTTGGCTCCCAGTTGCTCTTTTCCTACCTGCGTTTGACGTCATGAGCGGGGTGTGCGCCATTTGGGTCATTTCTGTCACCCCCCACCCCCTTCCCCTGCCCCTCCCCTCCTCCCCTTCTCCCCTTCCTCCAGTCCCTACACCTCACTTTCTAGCTAACGGCCTTCCCTGCGTTCGCTCAAAGTCGCCATTGTGCGGCGGTGGGTGATGTAATGGCGGCTCAGGCCCGGGCACCCCCCTGTCGAAGTCGACCCGTTTTCAAAAGTGCCGTTTTTTTCCCCAGTCCTGTGTCCAGGAGCCCTGTCACTGGCCGTGCGTCCAGGCCCGTCGCTACGGTCACACAGTAAAAAAGTCAGACAGTGTTAATTCAACTCTGACAGTGTACATATGCGTCCAATAGGGACCGTGTGCACTCTGTAAGAGCTGATATGACACTGAACATTTTGTTGTGGGGAGCTGTTCCTGCTTTAACTTTAACCTCCTCATCTTGAGAGGAAGCTTGTGTCTGACGGACAGGAAGTCAACTTTGTCCGCCCTGTTCAGTCCTGCTGCTCTTTCTGTAGAATGCCATCGCTGTACCGGGATATGGGACAGACTGGCAGTCCATACTAATGCGAGCGGTGGTAGGGAGGTGGATTGGTGGTTGTTTATCATGTTGATTACATTTGCTGCACATGGTAACCATAGTAACCATTCAAATTTGGCCTGTTGTTCATCTGAGAGTCATATTCTGAGACCCAGCAATTCATTTTTGCTCCCTTTTGGGGAACTCAAGAACCATAAATACTACTATGCTGAAACCTACACGACAGCAGACCTTCAATAAAAAAAAAAAATTTTTTTTTTTTGAAAATATTTTCACTGCAACATGTTTTTGTAATCCAAGATACATGTATTATGTCAAAAGGAATTTAAATAACTTTTTTTCTGCTGGGTCATAAAGGTTTGGGTTTTACAGTGAACTGCTTTGTGTTTCAGTCAGTATCATACACAGGAACATTCGCAGCGGTAAATCAACTTTAATAGCGTTATGTGAATCCAATACGGAGTCTGTCCAAATGCACTAGAGTTTAAAGTGCCCCTTCAGAGTTGATTTCACACTGAACATTTTGCTGTGTTGTAATTCATAGATATCTGATAATATTTGCAGGACACATGGAAGTACGGGACATAGGTTGCAATGACAGTTAGAAGTCAAATACAAAAACATGCAGGGATGACATAGTTGTGTAAACAGGAATTAACAGCAGCGATTAAAAACAGTAGCACACTTTTGTCACCATGACATGACTTATGTGGTTAAAATGTGGCAAGGCCTTTTGTAGGCTGTTCCAACGGTACGCTGTAGTGTGGCTGAAAGCCATCTTTACAAGTTCAGTAGCAGGTCGAGAATCTTTAAAGAGTGCTGTGTCACCAAAGCAAAGAGCTCAGGTAAGAGGGATGATTTGGCATAGATTTAGGCACTTGTAACAGAATGTAAGTGCGCTAGCTTAGCTCTGAGCTATAACGGAACTTAAGTGCACTAGCTTAGCTGTGAGCTATAACGGAACTTGAGTGCACTAGCTTAGCTGTGAGCTATAACGGAACTTAAGTGCGCTAGCTTAGCTCTGAGCTATAACGGAATGTAAGGGCACTAGCTTAGTTTTGAGCTGTAACAGAACGTATGTGCGCTAGCTTAGCTCTGAGGTAGCAGCAGCTGGCGCCTAGTTTTCCCCGTTTAAAGTGGTGGCTGCCAGTGGGAATTAGGGTCTAGTTTTCCAGCTCGCTGTCGTTCGGAAAGAACGCGCTGCAAAACCGCTGAGCCTCTGTTGAAAGGGGAGGGGGTGGCGAGTGGGGGGGTAGAGACAGGGACCAGTGGAGCCTCTGTCCTCCCAACCTAGGCCTAATACCTGAGATTTAAGCCCATTTACAGGCAAACTGCATGGACGGCCTCAGCCATCTGAGGGGCCTTCCCTCAGAGACGGGAGAATTATGGGTGTGGGTCCTGACTGAGGGGACTTAAAAAGGGGGCTTTAGTGTTGCCCGTCAGCTCCCTGTCTGGCACAGCCCGCGTTAGGCAGACGGATTTAGGGCTGGGGGATCGCGGCGCCAGTCGCAAAAAGACCGCTCTCCTGCGCAGTCATGGTAAATATCCATCTGTCTGCTTCACCCTGTACAAACACAGCGCGGCCACTTACCCTGGCTACGTGCGGCCGACCAGGTGTGAGTGTGAGTTTACCTGTGCCCCCGCCTGTGGTGCAGGCGGGGGCACAGGTAAACAGCTAAGCCTCACGACTGGGGCTGTGGGGAGAGAGCGTGATGTCACACCCCAGCAGGCTCCCTATTCACACGTAACCTCCGCTGCTGACAAGCGGTGTCATCACACATAGAAAACAGACACACACGCGCGTGCACGCACACACACGCACACAACAACACGGTGAAAATTCCCAGGTTACCTGTGTTTTTCTGCCTGAGGGATTTTGGCATCATCCCCTCTGTGGGACGCATTGAGTCAGAAGCTGTTCCTGAATTTCTCCAGTCAACAGGACTTAAAAGCCTAAAATTGATGCGATGATGTAATAACACGTAATAAACAGAATTGTGGCTGTGGTCTCACAGCAGTCTTACCCTCGCCTGGTCTAGACAGGGTAAACTGTGAAAAATATTGCAAAAAAATCCTTTGTAAAATGCAGTATATGAATAAATATTTTATAGATTAATTGTCAGTGTAAAGTAGAGAGAAACGGAGAGGATTCAGAGCCTGGAGGCTTTAACAGGGCATGCCGGTTATCCCTGACCCTGTGCTGGTGGGGGGGGGGGGGGACAGACACATTGTCTGGTGATGAGCTGTTAATTACAGTCTTTCTGATGTGTGTTTGCACACACGCACACATCACACGCACACGCACACATCACACGCACACGCACACGCACACGTCACACGTCACACGCACACGCATTCCGAGGAGCCGCTCCCCTCGAACCCCTGCGCTTAATGAAGAGCGATCTGGAGCGCCACAGTCACCACCGCAGGGGTTAAACCACAGAGCTGGGCGCAAACAACGGGAAAACACACACACACACACACACTCTCACTCTCTTACACACACACACACACACACACACACGCTCTCACTCTCTTACACACACACACACACACACACACACGCTCTCACTCTCTTACACACACACACATACACACACACGCACACACACACACACACTCTCACTCTCTTACACACACACACACACACACACTCTCTCACTCTCTTACACACACACACACACACACTCTCACTCTCTTACACACACACACACACACACACACACACTCTCACTCTCCACACACACACACACACACACTCTCACTCTCTTACACACACACACACACACACACACGCTCTCACTCTCTTACACACACACACACACACAAACACACACACACACGCTCTCACTCTCCCACACACACACACACATGCTCTCACTCTCTTACACACACACACACACACACACACCCTGTCATTTATTCCTGTGTGATTCCCCAATTCACATGAAGCTGAAGAGGAGATAATGTGTGCCTGAGAGTGCAGTTTGGGCTGTGACTCAGTATCTGGTGGGTTCTGTCTCAGGGGCAGAAACTGGCACATGAAAACAAGTGAATGTATATTAAAAACATAAATGTACATAAAAAACATGTAAATGTTATATTAACTTTCATTTAATCTGGTCAGTCATAATGTCATTTCTTTTTATTGTATCTTTATATACATTTCCCTTACCTTACTTGTCAGGTAATATTTACTGCTTAGAGGATGGATTGATTATACATATACAGTATATTGATTGAAATATATAAACCTGATATGGATGGACAGATATAAACCTGATCGTAAAAACAGAAGAAAAAAACATGCACGTTTATATCTGACTATTGGGCCTGGTTTAGTGCACTGTCCTGTCAGGTCACGGTTCCCCCCGGTCGTGACAGAGGTGATTGATGGCTGTCACCAGAGCCCTGGCTCCACGGTAAGCTCCTGTCGGGCAGAGCCCTCGCCTGGGATTGCAAGCCCCCACCAGGTGATTATGTGCTGGCTCTGTCGGATGATCCAGAGACAGACACACGGGGGGAAGTGGGGTGTCGGGGGGGGGGGGGGGGGGCGCGTTGGGTGTCAGCGTTCTGCGGGTCGTTAGGGGGCTCAGCCGCGGGACGTGGCGCTCGCTCATCCATCACTACAAAGACGAGGTGGCGACAGAGCCAGCCTGACGCCATACCTGCTTTTGGAGAGGTGCACCTGTCGCCTCTTCCTGCACATTCTAGAACCCATTTGTGCAGTTGTAAAACTGTACAGTTTTTCAGTGGTCAGGTCCCTCCCACAAAAAAGTAATATAAACAATAAGACTGTAGCACCACCCCCCTATCTCTCCCCCTGTCCCTCTACCAGCAGGTTACTGTTCACCAGAAGCGTGGTTAAAATTAGTCTGTCGAACTCTGGACTCAAGGGTTATGAGTACAACGTGGGACAGTGATGTCATAGCGAGGCGCTTTACCTCAGTTTTTCCAGCCATAGAATTTTGTTTTCCATAACGCCAGTTGTGTACGTTGGTCCTGTGCCACAATGTTAGTCAACCTGGATAAAAGGTGTGCTTTCTCTTCACAAACACCGGCTGCTGTCATTAAAAATGCATTTGAATTTGATTACTGTGAGGAATTATTTTGGTTCCACCACCCCCAACCCCTTCTTTGGAGCATTTTAGAGTGAAGCAACCTTTTAAGTCCACGTGGAATGCAGTAACTATAATGTGACAGTCATTTATGATTAGCAAACAATGGCTCCTAACCTTTACCTACAGAAAGAAAACCAGGATGTTATTTTTCAAATAGCTGGCTTTGTGCAACGGCGTGCTGAATCCAAGACGAACAGGCTGAACGAAACAGCATTCCGTTTACTTTAATTGGGGAGGTATTTATAAAGAAAAGGAAAAGGACAAAAAAAACCAGAAAGGTAGCGTGCAAAGGAAACTTTGCCGTGTATGAAAAGCGGGGATTAAATAGCCAGTGAAAAATGAATGCTAACGACAGCGATGGAGCGCAGCAGTTGCTGCCGGTGCCGTGTGACCTCGCGTGCGTGTGAGAGGGCCGGGCTGGAGACACAAAGCCAGCACATTAAAGGCATTAAAGGGTCTGAGATCTGGGGGCACGTCGAGGAGCAGACCTCAGCGGCCTTGGAGTTTCAGTAGGGTATGAGAACATCGAGAGTGCTTCCTTTTAGCCCGAGTGTGTGTGTGTGCGTATTTGTGTGTGGGTGCATACATGCGTGTATGTGTGTGTGTGTGTGTGTGTGCGTGCGTGTGTGTGTCTGTGTGTGCGTGTGTGTGTGTGTGATTGTGTGTGTGTGTGCATACATGTGCGTGTGTGTGTATCTGTGTGCATGCTGTATACATGTGCAATCAAAGCACTTTTCTTGGATACACACTCTTTCACATGCTTCTCATCTTAGATCTTATTTTTCTTCTTTTGCTCTTTTTGTAATCACGGCTGTGAGCTGCATCCGGCTCCATTAGGCCTTATTAGAAGCAGCTCGCAGAGGGGAGGGCTCCGGGGTGCACTGATAAGGCAGAGTCGTGTGAGATGTCAGCCCTCCCCAAACAAAAGGTAAAAGGCTGTCAACGGAGCACTGCTTCATGTCACATACACCCCCCCCCCCCCCCCCCGAATTACTGTCATGCCCCCCTCCCTGAGTCTTAGCACCAGGTTTGCAGATGGCCAATGAGAGGAGAGCCCTCAGCCCTCTGTTGCAAAGCTACGAGCCCAAGACTTTGATCCCCGAGCCAATCACAAATTACACATCACTGTGGTCCAACCAACTAATCCCTAATGAGAAGAAATTAGTACCTGTGTTGGGAACTTAAATTTTTTTCTCCTTTGGGGAAGGGGGGGGGGGGGGGGTGCTAAAGGTAGGGGGTGGGGTGGGGGGGAGTTCTTGTTACTGCTTGAGTTTCAGAAAGTCAACAAGGACTTCCTTGAAAAGCACAAGGACACGGAGAGCTCAACAACGAGCAGGTCTGTTTCTTGCGGGCGACTCCAAGTGGACGCGGGGGAGTGGAATGAAAGACGGGGAGAGACATGGGGGGGGGGGGGTTGTGGGGGGGGGGGGGGGCCTTGTAAAGCTGTAGAGAAAGCGTGCGGGTGGGGACACGCAGACTGTATCCCTCAGCACACTTGGGAGACACAAGTGCCTGTCTGTGCTGCCCACCGCCGCGCCTGTTCCCCTTATTGCCCCCGAAGGACCCCTAAAAAACCCACACAATTTTCCGTCATTCATCACAACTGCTGGCTTGGGGTGGGGGGTGGTGGGGAGGGTGGGGGGGGGGGTGCGGCGGGGTGGGGGTTTGGGGCAGAGTGTGGGGTGGTCTCGCTGTTTTGTGCTGATGTGCCGGAGTCGGAGAGGATTCGGGTCCGTCCAGGCCGCCCTGCCGTAATTCACTGTGAGAGGTCAGAGCCTGGTAACCGTGGCCCGTCCGGATGGGGCCTTGGCGTCGCCTGCCTGCAGATTCGGACAGTTGGCCTGCGGCGTGGGGACGACGATCGTGCATCCAAACTGCGTGCGCTACAGTGTCGGGGATGAGGTCCAGTCCTGGGAGCCATGGTGATATCGTCAGCCATTTTCTCCGGTGGCATGCCCTACCAAGTCTCATCCCACTCTCAGAAAACAAGGTATGAAAAAGTGCCTAAACTGGTACATCTCTGGGGTGGTGATACCCTAGAGGTACATGAATCATACCCCTAGCCAGCAATACACAATCACTTCGTACCTTTTTTGCTTGAAAAATGTACTCACTAGTACCCAAGTAGAACATTATTGTACTTTCAGTGTACACTTGGAAGATTTGCACCCTACAAAAATGTACCTCCACTGTACCTTTATTTCTCAGAGTGTGTAATACCTCTGGTTTCTTCCAGGGGTAGCAAGACCAAGACTAGACGAGATCCCAACCCTGAAAACCTGCTAACAGACACGCAGAGGGGTGTAGTGGGGGTAAGTGTTTCTGAGGGACACTGTGAGAAGGAGAACACACCAGTAATAACCCTCTCAGACTCTGCACGCCGCACAGCTAGCTCTTCTTATTAGACTGGATGCTGCTGCTTGCAGAGATTAAAAAGGCGGGGAGATCTGAAGAGCCGATTTATGTTCCAGCGCTGTCCTTGACCACAGGATTTGCATGCCTAATTAGAGACTGGTGCAACTTGTCTTCCCTCCTCCTTCCTCCTGTTCCTATTCCTCCTCTTCCTCCTTTTCCACTTCTGTTGTTGCCTGACTTTGTCACTACCATGGCAAAGCCCCTCCCCCTTCCCCCTGGTCAGAGGGGTGGGGGGGGGGGGTCCACAACACTATGGTGGGTTCATGACACCGGAGCTAGCTCCTGCCCTCCTTAACACTGGAGCTGAATCATTCTGCTTTCTCCTGCATTTTTCCTCTTTTCTTAATGGTCTTTTTTTGGGCTGGGGGGGTATTCTATGCCTGTGTGAGAATCTGTCTGCTCTCCCCCTTAACAGTTATCGCACGGGACAGTGTGGGTTTTGGGGAGGCTGAGTTATCAGAGGAAAGGGGGAGGTACGGTGAAAACCGAGCCCGGCTTGGCCATGACCCCCCCCCCCCACCCCCCCTTTATCAGCCCCCATGGCTTTCGCCGTTCCCCCCCTCCCATCCCCCCCACCCCCCGGCGGAGGAGTAGGAGAGCGCGACTCATTAGAGCTGTGCAAAGCAAGGTCGGTCGCGGCAGAGGGTTGCGTTCTTCGCCACCTGCCAAAAAATCCGTCTGCCGAATTCTCCCCGCATAGCATCATAACCACTCCAGCGCTCACGCACACAGTGACATGCTCAGTGTTAATTCAGCTCTAACCCGAGTTTATGTGACTCCCGCAGGGACCACTGTAACGGTTAATTTAGCACTGAGCGTTCTGCAGTGCACACACATGATATCGGCCCGCGCAAGCCCATCGCTGCGTTTCTGCGTGACATAAAATTGATTTTTTTTCTTGAGGCGCTCAAAATTAGAACGACCCGCTCTTTAAAAAGCCCAAGTGAAGCTGACCTTTCAGGTTATCGAGGAGCGTTCTGCGATAACGGCACCTACAGCGTCGCAGTAAATGATCAAATGATTTTTTCTCTCTCTCTGCGAGCGGGTAGATGGGACTTTTCATGGAGGCCTCAGCGATGGGGGTTCAGGAGTTCATGGAACGCATTACGGAAAGACCACTGCCCCGAGCTAAGACTGATGGGACTTCATTTTCATTTTAAAAAGGTTTGTTTTTTTTTTTCTGTCCAGCTTTTATTTCTTCCATATTGCCCTTTGCGTGATTGCTCGGTTAAGATCTCGGTCGGTGCTGATCTTTGGTCCTACGCAAGAGCCGGAATGGGTGAAGATGTTGGCGTCCAGCCTTACTCCTCCCGACCCTCAAAACCCCCCCCCACCCCCCCCCCCCCCCCAACACACACACACACACACCCATCTCTGTGTTTGTCCTGTCAGTCGGTCAGTAGTAAGGCAGCCAGCCATTTTATTCTGCTGTCTAGATCTGGATATTTGTGCTTTTTTTTTCTTCTCAGTAGTTCAGTGCAGTTTTAGGGGGTCTATAATCCCCCCCATACCCCTCCCCTGCTGGCTCTGTCACAGTTCAGTGCTGTGTTTGACTACACACTACCCCCCCTTACGCTGCCTTGCCTGACTTCTGAAACAACTGTGCAGTGCAGAGCCTGTGCACAATGTGTTCTTTTAATCAGCCGCAAATTAGCCCCACGTTGCTAATAAAATCCATAAATCTGCACCCCCCCTCCTTTCAACAGACACACACACATGGACACACATACACACACACACACTTGCATCCACACACACTCACACACACACACACACCCATATGCATGCACATACACACTCACACACACACATGGACACACACGCACACACACGCACACACACACACACACACTTGCATCCACACACACTCACACACACACACACCCATATGCATGCACATACACACTCACACACACACATGGACACACACGCACACACACACACACACACACACACTTGCATCCACACACACTCGCACACACACTCACACACACACACTCACACGCCCATATGCATGCATATACACACACACATTCTCTGCTCTGCCCTGAGCGAAAAATAATCAGGGTTGTGCATAGGGGTGTGCAGAGACGTCATTATCTGCATCTGTATCTGCATCTGCATCTGCATCTGCATCTGCATCTGCATCTGCATCTGCATCTGCATCGGCATCTGTATCTATATCTATATCTGCATCTGCATCTGCATCTGCATCTGCATCTGCATCTGTATCTATATCTATATCTGCATCTGCATCTGCATCTGCATCTGTATCTGTATCTGCATCTGCATCTGTATCTGCATCTGCATCTGTATCTGCATCTGCATCTGCATCTGCATCTGCATCTGCATCTGTATCTGCATCTGCGCCTGTATCTGCATCGGCATCTGTATCTATATCTATATCTGCATCTGCATCTGCATCTGCATCTGTATCTGTATCTGCATCTGCATCTGCATCTGCATCGGCATCTGCATCTGTATCTATATCTGCATCTGCATCTGCATCTGCATCTGCATCTGCATCTGCATCTGTATCTATATCTATATCTGCATCTGCATCTGCATCTGCATCTGTATCTGTTCAACCAACAAAATTATCTGTATCTGTATCTGTTCAACCAACAAAATTATCTGTATCTGTATCTGTTCAACCAACAAAAGTATCTGTCTGTGTATCTGTATTCGGATAGAAGACAGGAAGTTGGCGTGGTTTATACCAGAACTCACGTTAAATCGGGCAAATGTTGTATTTTCTAACCTAATATTCATTGGCAATGCAATTGTTGTGCCTTCAAAGCATCAAATTGATTCAATATTGGCATATAAATAATTATGAAATATATTTCCACATCCTCAAACTGTACTTTTCATCTCTCTCCTTTTTAATTTTTTTTTATTTTTAACTAAACTAAGTTTCATGAACTGTCTGAACCCCCCTTCCCCCCCCCCCCCCCCTTTAACTGGGGGGACATTGAACAATCAGAAACTGAAAAAAAAATAATAATAATAATATATATATATATATATATATATATATATAAATCAAAAGATTCTGTTTTGCATTGGAAATAGAAACAATTTACAGTAAAGATATATATAGAAAAATGTCCTTCAGTTGAAGGGAATAATCTTAAATTCCAATGATGCTGCGTTCCCGTTTCTTGATGTGTTAACAGTTCGCTAGGGAAGCGTGAATTACCACTTTACAATAGTAATTACATAACAGTAATACATCAACTTTTTTTGCCTGTTTTATTTTTTTAGTTTTTATTTTTTGCCCCGACTGAACTAAGTTTGGATAGATGATAACTTCGAGTAGAAGAAATATCTGTTTCCATCGCATTATTCATTCTTTCCCAAATACAGTATTTGGATTCAGCTACATCCCCAGTTGTGCAACAGCTGGAAAAGTCACACTCACAATAACAGTTTATTCTCATCTGAAAGAAAAGAAAATAAACTCTGTCTTCAAATGGTAGCCTGGGAATTTACACTTTGTTGTGTGTGTGTGTGCACGCATGAAGGAGTGTGTGTGTGTGTCTCTGTGTTAGGGTGTCTGTGTGCATGTAGTGTATGTGCACTACATGCATACCTGTGTATAGGTGCATATTTAGTGCGCACATGTCTAGCACAAAGTGCCTCAGTAGTGCTTCCTCACCGTGCTGCAGAAGTGCACAGTGTGCCTCTTCCTTCCCCTCTTCCTCCTCCTCCTCCTCCTCCTCCTCCTCCCCTCACACATTGGCAGCCGCAGCTCGTCCTGCTGCTGAGGGGATCTGCGGTTGTGCTGAATACATCACGCCACGTTTTAATCAGAGGGAGAAGCCGAGCGGGCGGACCGGCGCATTGCCGAGGCTGGGCTCGGTTTGGCTCCCCGTGCGTCTGCCCCCACCCCCCCCCCCCACCCCCCCCGTGCGTCTCTCCCTCCCTCCCTCCCCGCGTGTCCTTGACTGTCCCGCCCCCTCCTGTAAACAAGGCCGGAATCTCACTCCTGAAGCAGCTCTGGATTCTGGGTTTGATTTTACCGCCCAATTAAAGTTCGGCCGTAAATCACCCCGACGCCGCAGGTTTTTTTTTTCCGACGAGCGCCTCAATGAAATTTTGAGCCCCCCTTCTTCATACACCCCCCCCAGGGGCTGTGGACCCATATCTGAAAGGGTCTTTATAAAACCAATAAGGCAGGAGCTGGAGACCGTCTCGTCTGCAGAGAGTGTTTACAAGCCGCACGGTTGAGAGGTGATCAGGGGCTGCGTCTGACGAGCTCGCCGTCACGAGCTCGCAAAGCGCCAACGACCGGAACTGTGACACCATCCTCCAGAGAGGGATTCAGTGTGTGTGTGTGTGTGTGTGTGTGTGCGTGTG
>CM077285.1:65177470-65197470 GCA_039654925.1 Anguilla pacifica | reverse complement strand
ATACAATGCCTTACACTGTACTGTGAGCTTAAAGAATCACTGCAGGACCTTTCTCTCCACTCTTATTTCTGAAGCATCAAACCAGGACTTCTGTGCTGCCTGTTGGACAGCTTGCACAAAATGGCTGCCCTGAAGCAGTTCCTTCCTTCCTTTGTCATCCTCTTCCTACAATGCCAAAAATAACCGCTCTTAGTCTTATGCATGGCGACAGTAGATTAAAACCTCAGAGACACTGGAATTTTAATTCGTACCCGGGACCCGGTATGGATTGGCCTTTTCTAGCGGCTGTTTCAGAGAGCTTGCTGAAATCGCCCTGACCTCCGCGCTCACCGCCGGGCCACTCGATGCCGGGCGAGCAACGAAGAGACGGAGAGAGAGAAGGACAGAAAGAAAAGAGAGAGATTAGAGAGAGCTGGGGAGCTGGCGAAAAAGAGGGAGCGGCACACGCAGGTTAAGTAGACATCCGCAGGTGTGGAAGCTCTGGGGTGCGGCTTGTTCTGAAGAGAGGCGACTGCGTTAGGCAGCGGCACACGTGCGGTAGCCAGACTTCATTCAGCAGTGCAGAGTCAGGCGGGGTGAGGCAGCGCGCTTAAAAAAACGGAAAAATGATTAACTCCATGCGTGCAGGAGGGCGGCATGATCTGGAAAAGCGGTCTGGACGGGACGGGTCGTATACGGCAACACGCGTGTGACCATGGAAACCATGGGAACCGTATGACCAGACCACACGCAGAAGCAGCAGCCGTAGCGGCGGCGGTGGCGGCTGCCTCACTGGCCTGCTCGTCATCTAGTGGTGAGACGATGCTACTGCAGGAGCCACTCGGTCATTCCAGGAGTGGTTCAGTCACGTTTTCAACACTGAATTTCACAGTTTCTCTTGAACGGCCTCCTTCAGTCCCAGACAGTAAAGATAAGGCTTCTCTATCCTATATAAGCAGGCATGACATAAGCGGGATGCAAGTATGCATACGACAAAAAGAGGAAAATTCATGAAATATTAAATTATATATTACATTAAAGACAATTCTAATGGTTTTGATCAATAATTAGCACATCAAAACAATGTTTGTTTTAATGCAAATATTTTGTGCCTTTTTGATTCTTGATTTTGATGCTGTCTGTTATTTTATCTGTAGTGCAGTGCATTGCACAATTAAGTGTTCTGCCATAAATCACCTCCAACAGAGTTTACCCTCTAATAATGCATAATAGGTCCTCAATTGGACTCATATGAACTCATACACATTTTGCTCTTTGTGTACTAATAGCATGGTCTATTCTGACCATGTCCATGTTCAAGTATCCTCATGGAAGCAGCATGGGGGCTATGCACCACACCTGATCTTCGCTGTGTCACTCTGGGTAAACGGTTTACACTGTAAAAATAAAACATATTATCAAGATATGTTTAACAGTTCCCAATAGAAGTGGCAAATGTGCAGATTGTTGCCACTTTCAGATATGGCAACATTTCGCTACGCTGCCAAGAAACGTACTTGTCATTATCCTCTCACACATTTACACATCCTGTTCCATTACACTCACATTTACACATCCTGTTCCATTACACTCACATTTACACATCCTGTTCCATTACACTCACATTTACACATCCTGTTCCATTACACTCACATTTACACATCCTGTTCCATTACACTCCCTTCTCATTATGTATTACCGTGGTGTGTGAGAGCAGAAAACTGCGTCCAGTTTAATGTCCCCTTTGTGCTGAAACGGCTCTGTTTTATTGATTCTCTGTGTAAAAAAACAACACTGCCCAATAAAGTATCGACTCGACTTGATTGCGTCTTCTTCACTTGTCAGAGGTCCATTCATTCTGCATTTTTGCCGTATTACATTACATTGCATTAGTGGCATTTAGCAGACTCTCCAGCGCGACAGTTTATCCAGACACAACTTAAAATTTTTTTTTACAAAGCTTCCATTTATACAACTGGATATTTACTGAAGCACTTCAGGTCAAGGGCACAGCGGCAACGACCTACCTGGGAATCGAACCCGCAGCCTTTAGCTAACTCTTCAAATTTAATTAGGGTATGAAAAAAAAAAGTGGATGTCCGATGCTGTTTGGTCGAGTGGACGTTCCTCCCTTTCTGCCTCACATGCCAGTCGACCGCGGGACAGACGCGTCCTTCACTGCGGCGAAAACAGGGGGAGCGCTCGGGAACATTTTATTCCGAAATAAAACGTGTCACGGCGTAAACAGACCCGCACCTCGCCGTGGCGAGAGAGCAAAAGCGTGATCTGAACGTTGCGTCGAGGCGTCTGTCTGCAATACCTCAGCGGCGGGTTTGGCAATAGCAGCCAGACGGCCTTAAGGAAGCAGAAAGGGTCCTGAGGGGTTCTTGAGTCGCCCCTCCAGCCGTGACTTTGGGTCGGAGTTACGGGCGGCCAGGCTGTGATTTGATAATGGCCGACACTCACGTCCCAGCGGGTCCAGCCAACTGAACGCAACGTGGCAACGGAATTCGCAAAACGCAAACAGAAAACACTTAAAATCAAAAGATCAGTCTGCGAGTGTCTGCATGTGCAGTGTGTGTGCTATTGTGTGTGTTTGTGCATGCGTGTGCGCGTGCCTGCATGCATGTGTGCGTGTGTGTGTTTGTGTGTGTGTATGTGTGTGTGTGTGAGTGTGTGTGTGTGAATATGTGTGTAACCAATTTTCTGCTACAGATACAAATCCGGCTCAGTGAAGCACTCCCCCCCCCAAAGGGGCGGGACAAGCACCCCTGCAGGTGCCGGGAAGCCAGCCAGGGGTTTCCCTCTGCCCCTTGACCCCACCAGATACACTCAATGCCTTGTCCAATTCCCAAATCACACTGAAGCCAGAAGGACACCCACCTCCTCTCCTTGCCTCTTCCTCGCCCTGCCTCTTCTTCCTCACCCTCTCTCCTTTGTACAAGCAAATGATGATTAATGTGTTTGCTTTAATTAATATGCAGCAGCTGATTAGGAACAGGGGGTGGGTACATGGGGAGGGGGCGTTACAGTCTTGTTCCTGTAGAAGATTGGGCTAAAGAGTGGATAAAGGAGGGGCGGGGGGGTGGGGGGTGTGGGGGGGGGGCTAGGTTTAGATATAGAGCTGGGAATAGAGTGAATTTGGGAGGCAGACAGGTGGTGAAGGGGGGAGGGGGTGTGGTTTGGGGGGGGGGTGTTGTGTGCAGCATTCCATTCACTCCCTATTTGCATACATATGACGACCATCTGCGCTAATAGCCCTGTGATGTCTCCATTAGGCTCAGAGCCGGAAGCTTCCGGAAGCGTCGAGGCAGCGCTGTCTTCATGTCGACTCCGGGCCCGCTCGCCTTCGCGTTGGGTCTCTCTCCTGCTGATGTTCTCCTCTGACCGTCAGCCAGGGACAGCGCTGCGTTTCGGCTCTGTGGCTACTTCCCACAGAACACCGATGAGTCATGCACATTATATACGCATTCATATTACATATGTCTGTGACCTTCAATATTCACTTTTAAATGACAACCCGCTGCATTTGTCAGGATTTTCTTTTTTTTTAAAACAAACAAAAAAAAAAAAACCAAAAACATGGATTTTAAGTCTAGTGACCCCAAAGGGAACAGTCATAAAAAGGACATTCACTGGCATTAAATTTTCACTCAACAGTGAGTGGCCTTTTTAAAATTACATTGTTTTTCTTCACTGAGACGTGTGTCTTAATGTAGTAATATAATTCAGTGTTTTTAATAGCAGGTCCATTTCTCAGAACATGTACTATTGCTGAATGATGAATACAGTTAAAAAACTATGTTCAGACAGCCAGGTTCTATAGTCCTATTCAGTGGCAAATCAATATATCAATCAATCAATCAATCAAGTCAGCCATGTTTTATTAAATTGTCTTTCGAATTTGCTTCATTTATTAAGGTACCATTCAATTTTAACTTCTATCACACCACAAAATAGGTAACCAATGAATAGGTAACCAATGAATTGTAAAGGTAATGAAATCATCGGCATTCGATAAATATGTTACCATGATTGAAAATGCTCTCAAATGATTCAGAGCAAATTTAATTGCTTAAATAGGATAATGGCAAGCAACAATAAAAGAGACCGACTAAATTGCATTATATATAGATGATATAAATGTCAGGTTAAGCTGTTTAGCAAAATGAGGCTAGAATTATGAGTGCGATAAAGCCGAATTTATACTGTACTCCTAGGTAGGGAGCTAAATCTTTGTGGATAAAAACTCCAAAATACCCTAGTGTGCAGCCAGAGGGGACCGGGGTGGGGGGGGATGGGGGGGGTGCGTCACCAGAACGCTCAATTCTTCATCCTCCAAAGAGTGCGGTGAAGGAGGCACATCTGTGCGGCGCGGGGTGGCTGTGGAAACAAGGCGGGCTGTAAATCACAGCACTCTCTCAGGTTGTGCCGGCTGCCAGGTGTTAAGAGAAACACCGCAAAAGTTATGGCCTCCGTGAACACTCGAGCAAACGTTTCGTTCCCCAAGCATCTATTTCAGAAAGATCTATTGTGTTATAAAAAGCATTTGTATGGTCTCACTACACCCTTCCACACCCCCCCCCCCCCCCCCCACCCCATGTGTATTAGTTTGCCTGGCTGTTAATGTGACAATTGACAACAGATGAGAGACAGAGAGAGAGTGTGTAAATGTGAGATAAAGATGTGGAGAGACAGAGACTGACTGAAAAAACTGATAGAAAAGGAGGGAAACAGAGAGAAAGAAAAATAGAGAGAAAGGGAAAGAGGGAGGAAAGAGAGAGAGAGAGGCATGAGAGACGGAGAGAAGGAGAGAGAGAGAGAGAGAGGGAGAGAAAGACAGAGAGAGAGGGGGGGAGAGAGAGAGAGAGAGAAAGAGAGAGAGAGAGAGAGTGAGAGAAAGAGAGAGAAAGAGAGAGAGAGACGGCTCTGGCCAAACAGTGAATCAGTGCATATCCCAGAGGAAGAAACAGCATGAAAACTATCATGGAAATAACTTCACAGAGGGAATCACTGCTCACAGACAGCAGAGCGTGCTTCAGAGGTTCACACCAGGCCTCACCGGACACGGTCACCCCCCTTAGTGAGGCGCAGCCGGATGCCACAGACGTGTCCTCCAAAAAAAAAAAAAAAACGCGTCACCTGGGAAACAGAGCCCCAACGCATGCATTAACTCGATGAGTCCCCTAGGCTTCCCGAGGCGTCAACCAATCACAGTTATGACCGCGGCCCCCATTATGCGCAATCACAGACCCAGGAAAGCAAAAAAAACCAAACGGTCGGGTGGATAAATAAACAAATGAAAGTAATGAACCCTCTGGAGGAAATCGAGGCGAAATTACCCCCTACGGGCGGGGCGGTTTGAAGCCGCCTCCACGCGCAGCAATGCGTGACAGGTTCCGGAAGCCGCGCGTCAAAACCGCGCTGTTGTTTTAACGTTCCGAAAAAAAAAAAGTATATATATATTTATATATGCATTTCTCCCGGGCCGTGGTCTGGAGCGGAGAAACATGGCCGACGTCGCCGGTGACGGGGTCACAGGGCTGACGTCTCTCTCTCTCTCGCCCCGTCGCCATCTGCGAGACGCGTCTTACAGCACCCGCCAATCCCGCCGCTCTCCAGGGAGGGACCCCGGCTCTCAGGGACCCGCAAACAGCTATTATGGGTCCCCGAGGGAAAGGATAATCGCTGTTATTCAGGAGCGCGGCGGTTGTTTTAAGTTGACTGTTGTGTTGTGTTTTTGTCTTCCTTTTTTTTTCTTTTCTCCAGGAGACACTGGGATAATATTTACCTGCACTTAGCGTCGAGGTGTAATGTGAAGACTGGGGCGCGCAAATAGCCATGAAGAGCTTTCAAGTGAAGGCGCGGAGACCGCTGCTTATGGGCTCTCGTGGAGACTGGGTAATGACATGGGGGCAACTTCAAGGCAAGGGGAGTACGGTGGTTTGTGTGGCGTTTGAGACACTTTGTTGGCTAAAAGGCTGGAATTAAGACGGAGACTGGATCACCACTGAGAAAACAAAAACAACAAAAAAAAAACAATACATGTCATTTATTCATTTACGTCTTTATTTATTTAAGGTTCTGCTTTACTTTTTTCAGTTTAAGTTTGTTTGAAGGGCTGTCCCATTACTGAACGATCCTGACCAATTTTCTCACTGCACTCTGAACTCTGTGAAGCTGATCTGCTGGAATGTTGAAGACGGACTGCAGGTGCCTGATTTGACCAGAGGGGGCGCTGATGTGCGATGAGGTGGAGAAATACCTGTGGACTGGCTCCCGGGCTGTGTCTGAACTCTGTGTCCTCAAAATATGTACTGTCTACTAAGCATACTGCGTACTGTTTAGCGCGTACGTCTTAGTATATGATGAACAGTATGCACAAAAATATCATTCCACCCTTGCCTGGCCATGCTCACATGTTGTTGTTGTCGTTATTGAAGGAAAATGTCAGTAAAGGCGCACCTAGTTTTTTGAAGTGAAGCTGTCCATCAGATTTATGGGAATGGTTGTTATGGGAAAGGTTGTTTACTTCCTGAAAAGTATGCTCCTGAATATACTCAGCGAAACCCTGGAAATATCATCCTGGGATTTTAAGCTCACTAAATTTAAATAAAATATTGTCCACTTAACAACTTTCTTGTCCAGTGTACTCAACAACTATATTCAACAGCAGACAAGTGTCTACTATTCGGACATGGCCCCTCTTCTCCTAGAAAAAGCTGCGTCCGTGTGCTCATTACCCTGCGGGGGGAGTCTTGGCCAGCCTCAGAATGGGCTCAGCCAGGGTTTCGTTCTGCAGTGTCATCGCGTGAAGGACTGCGTTTCGTGTTTCAGCGTATAAATGTCACCCGGGGGGGGGGGGGGGGGCCCAAGAAATGTCATTTATTGTAGAAAAAAAAGGAATAATAATAACGCTGAAAAATGTTGTCTGCTTTCCAAGGCATTATCTCAAAGCCGTCACCGCTGAGAGCGAAGGCACCGCGGACTCTAAAACGATCAGCGGGCTCGCTTCCTGCCGCTGGACCCCGTACGCGCTCCCAGATGTGCGCGATTGGCCCATCGCAGAATTTTAAAAGCCCGGTCCCCGATGGGGAGGCCGAGCCAGCGCCGTCCCCGAGCGGGACGGTATCTGCTGAGACAGACAGCAGAACTGCGCTCCACCCGAAAGGAAACCAGGCATGCCGGAGAGAGAGAGAGAGAGAGAGAGAGAGACCGGCAGACGAGCCGGTCGTCCCCAGAGGGGGTTTGGGATGGAGGGATAGTGCATAGAGGGGGACGGGGGGTAACCCTGGCGTGTGGACACCACCTGCAAGCTAAACGTTAAAACTGTCGGGTTGGGGGGGGATAAAGTGTGTCTCTTTGCTAGACATATTTCTCCATGGAGCTCAGGGAACAGCTGAGCTCCTCAGAGCTCTGTCTGCATTTATTGTGATGCAGTATTTTTCTTTTTTCTTTCTATGTTATTCTTCGTCTGCATACTTTCATTGTTTTTGTGTTATGTGTACAGTTTATGCTTTAGTAACAGAATGACTGAGAAGGTCAGACCCGCCCTGTTCTAACAGCGATGGAAATTCAGCATGCATGTACAACAGCATTAGTGAGTGAGAGAGTGAGTGAATGAGCATGTGAGTGAGTGAATAAGAGGGTCAGTGAATGAGTCATTGAGTGGGTGAGTGAGTGAATGAGGGCAAGAGTGAGAGGTTGAGTGAGTGAGCAAATGAGTGAGTGACAGAGTGAGTGAATGACTGAGTGAATGAATGAGAAGGTGAGTGAGTGAAATAGTGAGAGGGTGAAAGAGTGAGTGAGTGAGAGAGCGAGTGAATGAATGAGAGGATGAGTGAGTGAGTGAGTGAGAGGGGAAGTGAGTGAGTGAGTGAGTGAGAGAATGAGAAGGTGAATGAGTGAATGAGTGAGTGAGAGAGTGAGTGAGAGGGTAAGTGAGTGAGTGAGTGAGTGAGTGAGTGAGAGAATGAGAAGGTGAATGAGTGAGTGAGAGAGTGAGTGAAAGGGTGAGGACTGTTATAAAAAGCCTGAAAGAAGAAAAGCTGCCAATAGCAGTGCTCCTAATGGTCAAATCCAAGAAATCAGTCTCAGATTTCCCCTCGAATGGAGAAAACAATTTCCACTGTGAGTCTTGGAAGCTCGTTAGAGCTGCAATCTGCAGAGGAATGAAGCCGGTTCTGCAGAGGGGGACGTCTCTTTGGGGCCCGTCTCTTTGGGGCCCGTCTCCTCCGGGCCCCGCTCTCTCGGCCCGCCGGCTCCCAGAGCAGGAGCCCAAGGAGTACCGGGTCAGAATCACTCCTTCTGCAGCCGGGACTCCCAAAGAGCACCCCCTCGCTCCCCAGGCCCCTGTCCCCCGTTCCATTTTTGCCCTCCCAGCGGGTCCCACAGAATGTCCCGTGCCTCTTGCGCAACATTTGGCAGACGGACAGCCCATCTGAAAAGAGTGCAGAATTGAGGGGGGTCATTGTTCAGCCCCATCTGGGGGCAAAAGGAGGATGAGGCCGGGGGGAGGAGGAGGGGGTGTTTGGGGGGCTGGCCTGGTTCCTCCACTCTGCCAAATCATTGGCCACACCCCCCTACCCTGGTTCTCTGAATGCAGAGAGCAGTCCCAGCGGGGGGCGAGGTAGGCCCATCCCACCCCCCCATCCCAAACAGCTGCAGAGGTGTGAGGAGGCTGTTGGGCAGCTGCCGCCGAGCCGTGACATCAGCGGCCCGCCTCTCCCTGGGCGGGGACAACGGCGGAACAGACGACGATCGCCAGGCCACCTTCAAAATCTCCGCTATCGATCGTCGCCGCCTTCCGTCCCACGCCCCCCCCTCCCCACCCTTCTTTTAGCCCCTCCCACCGCCTCAGACGCATTCACAATATTTACAGCAACCTGTCAGCAAAGCGGGGTCCTCTCTGTCACGCGTGAGACCAAAAACAAAAACAAAAACAATAAAAACGCTCACTGAGTTACCGGAGAGCTGAAGCGGGTACCGAAAGTGCGGTTTACTGTGTCGCGGTTGCCTGCCTCCCTCCGTGAACTTTCTAGAAAAGGGGGTTTAACATTTTTGGATGAAAGACCGTCCGTATTCATCTGGCTGGCAGACGATTGCTACCAGCGGGCCCGTGCGGATTTGAATTAACACATCATCCGCCCGTACAGCCGCCGCAAACGTTTCGCTGCAGAGGCTGTGAGCGTTTCTGAGGCCGCCATGCCGGACGTCTGAATGGAGACGGTCCGCTCCAGTGCCCCGACATTGAAAGTCCTGTTCCCATTGTTCCACGCTGATAGAAAACATGCCAGTCACTCCCAATACCTCTGACTACCCAAGATGCACTGTGATCAGCAGGCATGCCTGCAGGGGCTCTTCTTGTTCTACTTTAACCCAGATGCCTCCTGTTTAGCATGTCCATTGATGCTCTACGGCAGAGCACCCTGCTGGACTTGCTAAAGTGTACACAGTGTAATTTTGCTAAATAAATAACCGTAAGATGTTTTTTTTGCGATAGAAAAACATTACAGTAATTTTTACTTGAAGCTATCTCCCCACAGCTCCCTCTGCTCTTTAACAACAGATAGAACAGAGAATTGATTGGGTCTCCCTGCTTTGCCAAAATCCCCACCAGCGGCCTCTCAACTTTGCCCCTCATCCTGCTACACGGAGCTTTCTTGACCGAGTGCCCAAAACGAAAATTAATTAACAGAGAGCCGCAATCAGGGAAGACGTATGGGAATCTGACTCGGTACAAGGCACCCCTTTCTCTTTTCTCTGTCCTCTCCTCCTCCCCTCAATTAAAGAAGAGTTTGCCCTCTGTTAACCCGTCTTTTCGAATTACCGCAAGAGCGGGCAGACAAACAGGGCCGGATACGCCTTCCCACAATGCACCGCGCTCACAGGGCTCAACATCTGCCTGACGATGGGCCTCCAAAGGCCATTTCCCTTCATGTCTTCACATTGCGGGGTGACAATGGCCCGTCTCTGTGACCCGCTCATCCAGGGCGATGTTTTGTAGCGGAACTCGCGCCCCGCTTTGGAAACAGTGTCCCGGCTGGGGTTTGATAAGTGTGACCCTTCACCCCCATGCCAAACACCGCCCCCCCCCCCCCAGCACTTCCTCTCCCCCTCATCCTTGTCTTATTTTAGCCATACGGAATGAAGTTTGTTAAGGACTCAAACTGAAAGGGGACAATCAGCTAAAAGTATTTTCTCCTCAGATCTACCCCTCAATCACAGCACAGCGAAGGACACAAGGGGGTGGAATAAATTGGGATTGAAATGAAAGCGTCCCCATCGTGTCCTCCTCGTCTGCAGACCAGATGGAAAAACCCTTTATCAACTCAAGTGACATGCTGAAATCGGTTCACATTTCCTTCTACTGTACTGTACTCTCTCACGCTCACTCTCTCTCTCTTTCAGACACACACACACATAGACACACACACACACACACACACTCACACACAGATAGAGGACATTGGCAACCCTGAAGCCAGGAAATTACCCAGCTGTCTGGAAGCGGGCGATGGCCTGAAAGTGTCTCTGTCATCGGCACAGAGGCTCCTGCAGCAGCGGAGCTGAACGCTGGCGTCTGACAGGCCCCATAGCTCCGCCCCCTCACAGCCAGCTCAACGGAATCAGCGCAGACAGGAGCACCGCAGGGAGGAGCTAATCTGCTCTGCCTGCCCTGGAAAAAACCAGCTGCTTCATCTACATGAACTGAGCCTTATGCAGCGCTTATAACACCTTAATGAAGGCTACATAACACTTCATAACCACTGTTACAATTACATTACTGCTGTTTATTGGCTTTGTGGATGCCCTTGTCCAGGACAACTAGTACAGGCTTTGGCTACTGTGGTGGGGTGGGCGTGGTTTGAGCGTTGGCTGCAGAGAGAGAGAGAGTGAGAGGAGCGGCTCTCGGATCCTTCGTCACAACTGTCAGGTGGAGGTAATCAGCGCCGATAATTATCAATTGTTTAATTGCGCTGATTGCCTCTGATTGTTTTCAACAGTGAGCCTGGGGTTTAAAAGCGGAGACGGGGAGTCTTCGCGGGAGAGAAAAAGACCGACGGCGAAAGGACGGAACGAGACCGAATTACGGGAGACAGAAAAAAGATCTGTTTTACTGTGGTCTGTTGTGAAGCCAGCGAAGCCGTTGGCTGAATAAAATAAAACGCACGAAGTGCGATCAAACCAAAAACCCAGAAAGTGTCTCCATTGAGTCTGTTGGAGGGAGGAGGGGTGGCACTCACTTGCTACAGTGGTGGCCCGTGCGGGGGGCACGCGCATCGCACGACGACCAACAGACTCAACAGAGACCATGGAGCACAGCCCGGAACAAGGGGAAACGGCACAGCCGGTGGTAGCGCTAGCAAGAATGCTGGAGGGGATGGCAGCGATGCAGGAGAGGCAGGCGGCGTTACAAGCCGAACAGCTGGAGGCTCTGCGTGCGCAGACCTCCCTCCAGACTCAGGCTCTGCTGCAGCTGGCTGCTGCGGGAGAAACCAGCTCCCGAGAGCGACAAGCCGGTTCCCCCGTAGCTCTCCACCTCCCCAAGATGACCCCTGATGACGACGCGGAGGCGTTCCTCGAGGGGTTTGAGGTGGCGGCGAGGGCGTGCCGATGGCCGGAGGAGGAGTGGGTCGTCCGCCTCCTGCCCCTCTTAACAGGGGAAGCCCAACAAGCGGCACACAGCCTCCCCCCAACAGCGCGGTCTGACTACGCGAACTTGAGGAAGGCGGTCCTGGACCGCCTGGGGTACAGCCCGGAAGAACACCGAAGACGGTTCCGGGAGACGGCCCTGGCAGGAGAGGACCGGCCATTCGCGTACGCCCAGAGGCTGCTGGACATGGCGCGTCGGTGGCTGCGACCGGAACTCCGGTCAGCCGACGGGGTGGTGGAGCTGATAACTCTCGAGCGGTTCATTGATGGCCTCCCGGGGGAGACGGCGAACTGGGTGAGGTGCCATCGCCCTACCGGATTGGCGGCCGCCGTCACCCTGGCGGAGGACCACCTGGCGCTCTACCCCCGCCGCCAGACACAGCAGCAGCCGCAGCAGCCTCAGCCAGGACGGGCAGAAACGGCTCCGCGCAGGAGAGCCCCCCCCCTCGTTCCCTTCCTCCCCCCCTTCCTTCCTCCCTTCCCCGTGCCCAAACCCCCTCTTTTTCCCGCAACAACCCGTTTTTTTCCGTTTCCCCAGCCCCAGGCTCAGTGGCGGCGGGGTTCGACCCACAGAGAGCGCCTCAGACGCCCGGACCGGTGTGTTGGCGGTGCGGGCAACCGGGTCACCTGCGCCGCGAGTGCCCGCTCATGGAGGTGGGGCAGGTGGTTCGTGTTGTCGGCCCGCCCACCTCCGCTCCCGACCCAGACGGAGCGTACTGTATTCCGGTAAGGATTCAAGGGAGTGAACACCAGGCGCTGTTGGACTCAGGGGCTATGCAGACCATGATTCAACAGAGCCTGGTTCGACCAGAGGCGTTGTTAGAAGCATCAAGGGTATCCATAAGGTGTGTGCATGGGGATTTACACGAGTACCCTATAGTCTCAGTGGAAATTCGCTGTCAAGGGAAAAAACATAAAATAAAGGCTGCGGTTAGCTCCCGCCTCTCGCACCCTCTGATTTTAGGCACTGATTGGCCGGGGTTCCGCCAGGCAGCTGGTAAGGTAGGGGGGGTGCATTCACGACGGGTAGGGCTGTGTGATGTGTGTGCTGCTGTCAGCGGTGACGCGGGGTCGTCCGACGCAGCAGAGGGGGAGCCGGCATCAGGGGAGCCTCCGGGGGAGACTCCGCAGGTACCGGTGTTTCGCCCCATGGAGGATTTCCCACTCGAGCAGTCTCGTGATGACACCCTACGCTTTGCCTTTGACCGCGTGATGTACATTGATGGTCAGCAGGTGCGCCCTGATGCAACACTCACTCACCCGTATTTTGTAATAATTCGGGATAGGTTATACAGAGTGTGTCGTGACACTCAGACTGATGAGGAAATCACCCAATTGCTGGTGCCTAAAAGCTCTCGGGAAATGGTTTTCCAGACGGCTCATTTTAACCCCATGGCTGGTCATTTAGGGTATGAAAAAACACTGAACCGGATAATGGCTCGTTTCTATTGGCCGGGCATTTGGGCCGACGTGCGTCGGTGGTGTGCGTCGTGCCCTGAATGCCAACTAGTAAATGCCCCGGCTATCCCAAAAGCGCCGTTGCGCCCCCTGCCGCTAATGGAGGTCCCTTTTGAAAGAGTGGGGATGGACCTCATCGGGCCATTTGATCGGAGCACGCAGGGATACCGCTTCGTGTTAGTTCTGGTGGATTATGCGACACGGTATCCCGAAGCAGTTCCTTTGCGCAGCATTTCGGCGAAGAGTGTTGCGCAGGCATTGTTTCAAATAATCTCCCGAGTCGGAATCCCGAAAGAGATTCTGACTGACCAGGGCACGCAGTTTATGTCACGCACACTACGCGAGCTGTACGGGTTATTGGGCATTCAATCTATTAGAACCAGCGTGTACCATCCCCAAACGGATGGGCTTGTTGAGCGTTTTAATAGAACGTTGAAGTCTATGATCCGGAAGTTCGTTCATGAGGATAGCCGTAATTGGGATAAGTGGTTATCTCCTCTGGTGTTTGCAGTGCGGGAGGTTCCCCAGGCCTCCACGGGATTTTCTCCCTTTGAACTACTGTTTGGTAGGAAACCCCGGGGGATATTGGACCTAGTTAAAGAAAACTGGGAGGAGGGTCCGAGTCCTAGTAAAAATGAATTACAGTACGTGCTGGACCTGCGAGCAAAACTCCATACACTGGGTAAGTTGTCACGGGAGAATTTGCTCGAGGCGCAGGCACGTCAGCAACAGCACTACGACAGAGGAGCTAAACTACGTCAATTTTCACCGGGAGATAAAGTTCTTGTGTTACTCCCTACATCTAGTTCTAAATTACTCGCCAAGTGGCAAGGGCCCTTTGTGGTCACACGGCGAGTTGGGGAGGTTGACTATGAGGTAGAGCGTACGGACAGAGAGGGGGCAAAACAGATTTATCACCTCAATCTCCTGAAAGCGTGGAAGGAGGTAGTGGCTGTCTCTCTGGTTACGGTGGATAAGGAGAGAGATGAGCTGGGGCCGGAGGTACCAAATTCATCCAATCAGATCTCACCCCTTTCAGATGACCATCTCTCGCCGAATCAGAGAGCAGACCTTGCCTTGTTGCAAAAGCGGTTTGCTGATGTGTTTTCCCCCATACCAGGACGCACGCACCTCATACACCACCACATTGACACTTCCCCGGGGGTGACGGTGCGGACCCGCCCCTATAGGTTGCCGGAACACAAAAAGAAATTGGTTCAGGCAGAGATAAAGGCAATGCTAGAGATGGGGGTAATAGAGGAATCCCACAGTCCCTGGAGTAGCCCCATTGTGCTGGTAGGCAAGCCTGATGGGTCTATTCGCTTCTGTGTGGATTATAGAAAAGTAAATGAGGTGTCACGGTTTGATGCTTATCCAATGCCTCGGGTCGACGAGCTCTTGGATCGGCTGGGCACGGCTCGATTTTTTTCGACGCTGGATTTAACCAAGGGTTACTGGCAGATTCCCTTATCTGCCAAATCTAAGGAAAAAACGGCTTTCTCCGCTCCGGATGGTTTGTACCAATTCAGGACACTTCCGTTTGGGTTATTCGGAGCCCCTGCCACCTTCCAGCGCCTAATGGATCGGGTGTTGCGTCCGCATGCTGGGTATGCTGCTGCCTATCTGGATGATGTAATCATCCATAGTAGCAGTTGGGAGCAGCATTTGCAGCATGTGGGGGCCGTGCTCGAATCCTTAAGGCAGGCAGGGCTCACGGCTAACCCAAAGAAGTGTGCTATTGGCCGAGCGGAGGTACGGTATTTGGGGTACCACTTGGGAAGTGGACAGGTGCGGCCTCTAGTGGACAAAACCGCTGCGATTGCAGCCTGTCCCCGACCCAAGTCAAAAAAAGAGGTAAGGAGGTTCTTGGGGCTGGCCGGCTATTACAGAAGGTTCATCCCGGCATTTTCGGAGCTAACCAGCCCCCTAACTGACTTAACCCGAAAAGGTGCCTCAGATCCGGTCCAGTGGACGGAACCGTGCCAGCGGGCGTTTGAGAGGGTAAAAGAAGCTCTCTGTGGGGAGCCGCTCTTGTTCACCCCTAACTTCTCTCTCCCTTTTGTGTTGCAGACCGACGCGTCGGACAGAGGGCTGGGGGCTGTTTTGACCCAGCAGGTGGAGGGAGTCGACCGCCCCGTGCTGTACATTAGCCGAAAACTGTCACAACGGGAGGCGAAGTACAGCACGGTGGAGAAAGAGTGCCTCGCCATTCGGTGGGCGGTCGGAGCCCTCCGTTATTATCTGCTGGGTCGCCCATTCACCCTCTGTTCGGACCATGCCCCCCTCCAATGGCTCCACCGCATGAAGGATACCAACGCCCGGATCACTCGGTGGTATCTGGCTTTGCAGCCTTTTAACTTCAAGGTGATCCATAGACCGGGCGCACGGATGGTCGTGGCGGACTTCCTCTCTCGCCCCCAGGAGGGGGGGGGGAGGGGGGGGGTTGGTCATCGGCCGGATGGCTCCCCGGCCTAAGTCGGGCGGTGGGGGTATGTGGTGGGGTGGGCGTGGTTTGAGCGTTGGCTGCAGAGAGAGAGAGAGTGAGAGGAGCGGCTCTCGGATCCTTCGTCACAACTGTCAGGTGGAGGTAATCAGCGCCGATAATTATCAATTGTTTAATTGCGCTGATTGCCTCTGATTGTTTTCAACAGTGAGCCTGGGGTTTAAAAGCGGAGACGGGGAGTCTTCGCGGGAGAGAAAAAGACCGACGGCGAAAGGACGGAACGAGACCGAATTACGGGAGACAGAAAAAAGATCTGTTTTACTGTGGTCTGTTGTGAAGCCAGCGAAGCCGTTGGCTGAATAAAATAAAACGCACGAAGTGCGATCAAACCAAAAACCCAGAAAGTGTCTCCATTGAGTCTGTTGGAGGGAGGAGGGGTGGCACTCACTTGCTACAGCTACATTTACAAAAAGGCCTATTTTGTACTTTTTATCCATTTGTACAGCCGGATATTCTACAAAAAGCAATTCAGGTCAAGCCAAGAGAATTTGATCTTTTATAAAGGACAGCAAGTATTTAGCAATCCCTACAATAGGAATTATGTGGTCAAACAGCATATACAAATTGGTTCGCCTGTCAACCAAGATCGGGCATGCTTTTTATGACATCTGCATGCCAAAATAAGAAAATATGAAGCTTATTTTTCATAGACCTCAAAATATATTGTTTTTCTCCTTTTGTTTTAGTCATGTATGCCCAGCATTGCAGCTTGCTGTTAAAGCAATGAATATGTAAATGCGAAGAAAATGGAAACAACAATAAATAATGCAATTTACGTATGACACATAGCCACGCATACATCAAAATTAAAATTTTCCAGATGGTATTTTATTTTGCTCTCAGAGTGATATAGTGGAACCCTCCACTTCTCCTGGAGTTCCATTCCATTTACATCACATTCTGTAGGCACTTTTATCCCGAGTGCCCTACACAAAAAACTTTTGCCTTTTTTAAAATTTTCGTACTTACAGTTGGAAATTTTACTGTAAAAATTCAGGTGAAGTACCTTGATTGAGGGTACAAAGCCAGTGTCCTACCAGGGAATCGAACCTGCACCTTTTAGGCTGCGAGGCCCGTTCTCTAACCATTAGACTGCACAACCCCCCCGGTTTCCCAGGGTGCTGCGGGGCTGTGTTTGGGACTGCGCTGCAGTGCTCGCTCCGCTGCATCCTTGTGTTTTCTGTCTAATTGAAGGCGGCTCTTGTCAGCGGAAACAAAAACAAAGCGGGGGGAGGCTGGGAGGGTGGGGGGCGGGGGGGGGGGGGGTGCCCGGTCTGGTGTTTGGATTAATTAGGGAGGCAGTCACATGGTCTGGCCCTCCTCTGCCAGCCTGGGGTGTAAGCACGCCCGTTCTGCCTGTGTGCGGAGGGCCACTGAACGGATCTGCCTGGAAAAAATGTGAGCGTTGCGTTTTCTTCTTACTCATCTTCAACTTCCTTTTTTTCCTTCCTCCCCCACCCCCCAGGCACCCTCCCACCTCGGCCCCCATCAGCAAAGTAATTGCATAATTAGAATGACTGAATTCTCCACAGTCCCAAACGTGTGCGTGGGTGGGTGGGGGGGGCGGGTGAATTCGATGATCTGTACAGTAGCCTCCAGTTATGAGGAATTTGGGAATTGCGTGTGGAGCTGAAGAAGAGCGATGGTAAAATCCTGATAACAGTAATGATGCCCTGCCTAAACGATGGGGTTCATACTTCTGTGGAAGGGTCATGGATGTGTGTGTGTGAGTGTGTGTGTGTATATGTGTGTGACTGTGTGCCTACACGCTTGTGTGGGGTATACGTGTTTGTGCATGTGTTGTTAAGTGCCTGTCTGTGTGTGCGAGTGCACGTGAGCGCACACGTGTGTCCGCAGCGCGGGCCGGCTTGTGCGTGCGGGTATGACAGGCCAGAGAGGAGCGGAGCAGAGGCTGTAATTAGCTCCTTTGTGACGGCGGAACACAGCGCAAGACGGGAGGCATCTGCTCCACTGCAACAGACACGCCCCGGCGTGACCTCTCCATCAAACCTCGCTCCCGTCAGGCTGCCTAATCCCGCGGCAGCCAGGCGCCGTCCCGCGATTACCCACAAGTCCGCGGGACACGTCGGGCGAGACGCCGCGCTCGCACGTCACGATAAAACCGGCTGCCTAAACCGCCGTTTCCCGAGGGCGCGCTTTCCTGCATGATGTCACATCATTAAACGTTATTAGCGCTGTTTCAAACTCCCGCAAGCAGCGGCTTATCCGCGCCGCGCTCGCAAGCGCCTCGCTAATCCCGGAACACGCACGGAACAAAAAAACTAAAGTAACGAGGGCTACATTGTCTCATCCGCCCCAGATTCCAGTCTTCAGTCCGCGCCCGCGTGCGTGAATCTCGTTATTGCGACAAATTATAAAACCGGTGACCTCACGCGTTTATTTTTTTTTTTTAAAAAGGCACTTCCTTTTAATGAGTTTTCAGGTTACGGGGCATACTCACGATGCCGGCCCTTTGTCTCATCTCGTCCCCGATATCGTTCTCATTCTCCACCATCTCGCCAAAGGATCTCCATTTTCCCGGAGGTCAGGGGTCGTACAGTAATAAATAATCTCGTTGACCTTATGGTGCACACAAAAGACTCCCATTTGGGGGGGGGTGCAGTAATGGCACTTTATTCTCCCTGGGCCCTATAGTGGAGCAATTGACTGAAAAGGGGAGGGGGGGGGGAGTGCGTGGGGGCGGGGCTTTTAAAGGAACGCAGTGATTGTCTTGGAGGTCCCGTCTGCCCGACCCACACATATGGCACTCTTTTTATTTCCTCTCATTTATTGATATATGAAAGAGATTAAACATGACACCTGTGTCGGGGGGGACATCCCCCCGCGACGTTTAAGCAGCATTTAACCAACGTTCCCCCCCCCCCCCCGGCGCTGTCAGCAGCTGTGCCACGGAGATTACCTTCAGGACCCGGCCCACCCAGGCAGAACGGGGGGGGGGGACATTGCGTTAGCCCCCCGACAGATTTCTTCACACCTCCACCCGGACGACGACCGTGTCGGAGAATCCATGGAAATGGAGATGGGGATGGGAGGGGTGGAGGCGGGGGAGTTGGGATTTGGGGGGGGGGGGGGGACACACTCAGGGAAACAGAAAGATTGTATTTCTGCAGTGACTGTGTGCTGTCTACCCGCAACCTTTACTGTACACGCTACACGCTACACGCTGCGGTCAAAGGTGAGAGAACTGAAACACGGATACGTTTGACGGCGTCTGGCGGTGTCTGAAAGATGTCGGGGGTGGGGGGGGGGGGGTGGAGGGGTGAGGTGTCTGTGCACAGCGACCGTTAAACCTGTAAGATCACAGTTCAGATATTCAGATGAAAGGCCTCACGGATATTATGGGATTACAGCTAAGCTGAAAACATGCCTCGTCTGTGTTTTTTTTTTTTCTTTCTTTTTGCGAGGGGGACAGGTTTACCGAGCATTCCGATGTGAAAAGCCGTCTTGTCAGAAAAAAAAAATACAGAAACAAAACAAAAAGGGTGCAATGCCAATGAAATGGCAGTTGCTATGAAACAGGCTCTGTGACTGAAAAATAAAGAGCCAGACCTACAGTATGCATGAATGTAGCTTGTGTATTGTTAATACAATCATAAATACACGATCTGACTCAACATTGGTTGGTTCACAGAGTGCACAGAGTCCTGTATGTTAAATATGGCTTATGAATGGGCTGCTGGGTGGCTCAAGAGTGTGTGTGTGTGTGTGTGTGTGTGTGTATGGAGGAGGCCCAAGGTCTTGGATGGGACCTGAATTGCACCAATACCGACTGTGGCTGATAGCTCTATAGTGCAATACATAGTTGTATCCCTGAGTTCAGTCAGTTAAGGATCAGCGCTATCTAGCGACCCACCACTGGTTGAATTGGGTGCCCGTGGACTGCATGCAAAAATCATACATGAAAGGTCTTCCTCCGACTCCACTCTGTGTGAGCTTAGCTGAAGTCTTCAGGGTGAAAAGAAGCAGCTGGTGACACCACATGTTTCAGAGGCGAAACGCAGATGTTCTGCACTCCCCTGAATCGCCAGTGGGGCTTGCGCATGTGGCTAATTGGACATCCGAATTGGGGGTGGGAATTGGGTATGTCCAGCCCCAGACTGAGTGCTAAATTTATCTTAAAAATAACGATAATACATTTTTTTTTAAAAAAGGTTTAAATGCGGACACGTCCTCTCTCTCTGTCAGTCAGACCAGGCCTGGAAACGGGAGCAAATCAGGTGAAGTGTGAGATGCAGGCGCTCAGAGTGCCCTCTGTTAACCGAGACAGTGACTCTGCGCTCACGCAGCTCGAAGTCCCTGCCCCCTGACTCTGCTTCCCAGGACGTGCAGGACGTTAATCACACCCAGGTTTCCGTTAGGCAGAGGCCTTAGCGTGCGCACGTTC
>CM077285.1:65122470-65172470 GCA_039654925.1 Anguilla pacifica | reverse complement strand
AAGATGAGATGGTTTCATTAAACCATGGGTTGTCTTTACCACTAACTCTAAATCTTCTCAGAGGTGCATGCTTATTAATTAGGGCCAAAAAGGTTGTTTTAAAATAATTCCACGCCAAGTCAACGTCCGCCATTACACAAACAAGGTCCAAGTCGCTATTATACAGATCATGCGCAAAGGCTTGTTCATTGAGATGTTTATAATTTCTTTTAAAAATAAAACGGGGCTTAGTCTTGGGTAGTTTGCAGTTTCTAACACAGGCAACTGTACAGTGATCACTGACATCATTACTGAATATTCCAACTGCAGAGTATTTATGTGGAGAATTTGTGAGAATAACATCAAGCAATGTAGACTTATCCATGTTTTTGGAGTTTAACCGAGTTGGAGAGTTAATTAGTTGCGATAGATTTAGAGTGTCGCAGATGTCCTTAAATGAATTGGAGGTCGTGGAGAGCCAGTCCCAGTTTAAATCTCCCAATAAAACATACTCCTTGTCAGAAAACGTATGTAGGAAGTCTGAAAGCAGTCGTACAGCTTCATGTGACGCCGATGGTGGGCGATAGCATCCTACTACTGTAAGATCGGCACCATTAGGAAGATGTAACTTAATTACAGACAGTTCGAAGCACTTTGGTTTGCTGATCGATTCGACACAGGAGCAGTTCAACGTTACTTTAACATAGATCGCTACTCCCCCTCCTTTGTTAGCGCGATCTGTCCTGTAGATATTATATCCATCAATGTGAATCATATTGTTCGAAATCGAGGGTTTCAGCCACGTTTCTGACAAAACTATAATGTCGCAGTCAGTCAGCTTTGCCCAGAGACGAATTGCGTCTATTTTGTTTATTAAACTGCGAACATTTAGGTGAATGAAACGTAATCCATTGCAGTTTTTAAGATCCTCCGGATTTTCAAGCTGTGTCAGTTCAGGACCTGGATTGGGGTGGATGTTACCTGATAGAAGAAGTAGGAAAATCATCCAAACTTTCTTTGCTGGAACAGTTCTCCTACTGTGTCTGTGCACACCCGATGAGGCAAACCGGGCCGAGAACACGGTCCCTATCCGCCGCTGTGCGTGCCGCAGGTACACGTCATCACACTCAAGCAATCCAGCGAGACACCCCGCTGTGATCCAATGGTTTGTTGTACATGGAGCAACATCCGAGTGGGGCATGGTTACAGTGCATGAGGAGGTAATCCACAGTGAAACATCCGATCCACCGTCATCCTTTGTCCTATTCACCACTGGAGATGATAATGCAAGGCTACTCAACAGGTAGAGCAGCCCGGCTGGCCACATTGTTGAAGTGGGTTAAGTCAGTTTTGATTAATATTGTATTGTTTACCAGGCTAACAACTGCCGGTTGCTAGTAGCACGGAACAAATCGCGATTAAAATCAATTTTTAAGACATAAGCTAAACCGAAAACAAAAAGAGAACATAAAAGACGCTAAGAAGAGGACAACGTTAAAACGTTAAAAACACCTGTGCCGCCATCTTTAGTACCTTGCTCAAGGGTACAACAGCAGTGACCTACCGGGGAATCTGCAACCTTTAGGTTACAGGCCCAGTTCCTTACCCATGATGCTACTCTGCCGTCGAAAGATCAAGAGAAGGAATTGAGTCTCCTCTGCACCTTGCTGTCTTCCCAGGGTGTTTCTTCCTATGAGGTATGACAGAAATGGTGCACAGAAAATAGCTGGTATAATTCATTCCTCAGTAAAAGAGAAGCGTAGAATGTGTTTTCTTTTGCCCTGTCCGCTGGTCTTGTTTTTAAACACGTTTTGTTTGTTCACAGTGACTGACAGGTGCAAGTCTCACCCTGCCTCATCGCCCTGAGAGAGAAAGCGATGGCCGCGGCGGGGAGAAGGTCTGAGAGATTCTGACGTCTCCTTGGGCGAGTAAACCGCCGGAGTGGAGCCGCTGCGTTCCGTCCCGGCGACGCGGCGCGGCGGACCCGCGGTGCGTGAGAACGGCGTTCCCGGGACCGCGTAAATCAGACGAGGAGACGGGCGGGCCGACAGACGAGCGAGGGGTCGAAACGCTCGCTTTGGGGGGAAAAAAACTAGCACCCCACCCCCCCCCCCCCCCCCGCTCTGAGTTCTCAGTCATGTGGTGCACGGCCCTCTGGGATAGGAGGAGGAGGAGGAGGAGGAGGAGGAAAAGGAGGCTGTGCACGAATGACTCAGCTTCCCACGATCCCCGGGGTGCAATGTCCCTACAGACCACCCACCGAGACAGGGGTGCTGGTCCCTAACTCCCCCCCCCACTGTAATTTACGCAGTCACATCGGGGCAGGCAGGGGTGGTGGGTGACGAGAGGATCGCCTCTTTGCCTCCGTGGGGGGAAAGGAGCCCCCGTCCTGGCTGCTTGGCTGGGGAGAGCTGTGCTGGGACAGCATGGAGGTCTGAACTGACCCTCCAACAAAACAGTGGACGAGCATCACACTTTCACACTGCTCCAGAGATACCAGCTGCACAAACACAAGGCAGCCGTACACACACGTATACACACTCTACACACGCACACATATTCACACACGCACACACACACACACATATACACACACTACACACACGCACACACACACAGACATATACACACTCTACCCATGTATACATTCACATACACATACGCACACACACTATCAACACACCAACCCCAATGCTGAGAGGAGACAGAGGGAAAAGAGTGGAAGGGAGACAGAGAGAGAGAAAGAGACTATGAGAATTCTTAATACACTTAATAAACAGATAACATTTAAAAAATTTTAAGTATCTAAAAAACAAAAAACAGATGGAATCCAGTTACTTTAGCAATAATTCCGGTTAAGGCACAAACACATGATAGTGAGTTTGAGACAGGTGCTCCACGCCTGCTAGCAATCCGCACAGCTCAGAGGCTTGGAGGGGCTGCCTTTTTTCCGTCAGATCTGCCGTGAGTGTAACCGAAGCCCCAGACTTTCAGAGATGCTTCTTTATTCGGGGCTAGAAAGGAAAACAGCTGCGCCGGAGAGACAGAGGAGGCCCAACCTGGCCAGCAGACCTCCGCTGCTCACACCCGGCAGCCATTCATAGGCCACGGCGTGTTTCCATTTCGCTCTGGATCAAATTAACCCTCTATGGTATTTACAGGCTCCTCTCTTCCTGCTCACGGGACGCCTGCCCCGGGCCCGTCCACCGAATACCCCCACGTCACCCGACTCAGCCGTTCCTGCGCTCCATGGAGAGGGTTTTTGGGGTGCTGGGGGTCTCCTTCTAGTCGCTGGACCCTGCCTGCCTCATTCAGACAGTGTTACATATGGCCAGGGACAGCTGTGCACTTGACTGAGAGAAGTATGCGCACGCACTTGTGGTTAGCATCCATTAATTTCCATTATCATCACTTAAGACGATAAAAAAAATGAATTAAGCAAAAACCTTTCATTGGAAGCGTCAACCTCCAGCAGATGAATCTCGCATTGCTTTGATTTTTTGGCTTTGTGCACTGATTGCTCTTACCTGAGGTGGCCTCATGACACATATCCTTGCTCCACTGCTCTCAAAAGCACAAGACCAGGCGGATAGTACTGGTGACTATTATTCTTCCAAAGAGTTTGATGTCTAAGTTAATAGGTAGACTTTCCCTTAAAGTGGAGTTTCACATATTCTTTCAGGTGGGGGTGGGGGGGGGGGGGGGGTATCTAGAGCTGTAGGCCTCGTTGCTCCCCTGTAACTCAAAAGCACAGCCATCAATGGCATGGAGTGAACAGTAACTAACAGTGCTGTGCAGAGGGTTTGCTGGCTTTAATCCTCGGCTTGCACAGGTCCGGGCAAAGCCGCTCGAGTGGAGAGCTCCGGCGAAGCTCCCAGCTGCGTAAATACCTCTCGCAGATTCCGTTAAGTGCGAACAGTGTGTAACTCAGACTCCATAACCGGGCCAAGAGGAAAATAAAGAGGGCATACTGCCACCCGCATCCCCCGCTTGGAATGTTACAGCCCGGGTTACGAGCATGGCTTCGTGACTTTGGTTAAGGGAAACGGCCCAATCACAGCTTTAAATGCCAAACCCAGGATCTGCAGTAAAACTTCAAACGGAAGCGCGATCTGTCACGGTCTAGGGACATCATCAGGTCGTCACTGATTTGCAGCTGGCGCTGATTAACCTCCCTGTAGAGAGAGCGTGCCAAGCGCCATTTCTGTCGTTTTCTTAAACCGCAAACTGTAATAATATTGATATCTGCTTCTGTCTATTGGTTCTGTTTCTGTTGAAACCGTTCATCCATTTTGTTTTTCTTGCAAAGTGCTGTTGGACCTATTTCAGCCAGGGTGCATAACTGGGACCCCGTGCTCATGTTTTGAAAGCCTCCATAAAAACTGGATTCTACATTCAGGGACCTAAATCCTACAGTAGCTGTGGTAACAGTCTATGATCAGCACAAGTGTAGCGTATAATTCTTCTCTATAAATAATTTTTCCAGAGCATTGCTCGACTGTACATCATAAATTAGCTACTAGCACCTAACACTGAACTGTATTGACTATATATGCTCTCAGCTAGCTAGTGATCTGGGGTAGGCTTTGTATCTATAGCTAGCTAACTGTTCACAAGGTAGCTAGTTTATACACTAACATTAATGTTATGTATGAGAGCACTAAGGTTATCTACGGACTAGCTGGTCTTTTCATAAACATCCACAAACACATTTTTCAAATATGTGGATATTATCAACGAAAGTGCTACCTGATTGCTCGACTTCCCTCTTGTATTTGAGCTGGTTATTTGTCATCTGAGAGTGACGGATATGCCCTGTTAAGCTATATGCTCTTCTGGACTGGACCAGAACTCATTTTCCTGAATCAGTGTACATAGGTTTCATTTAAACTTTGAGGGAGACACACTGGTGGACTCCTTTCACGTAGGCAAACATCATGTCTATCAAGCATACCAGCTAGTCTAGGGACTAATTCATATTCAAATATTGGGGATGACGTGTCTCCCTGTCTCCTCCCAAACCTACACGCATACCTGAATTACACCATGTGGCTTCTAGTCCTAAAAACCATGTAGGTGGCCTTGTGATGATAGCAGAGCACAATGCAATTCCCGGTTCCAAAAATAGCAGAAAACGTTTTTAAATGTATTTAAGAAAAAAGAAATAAAAAAAGACTAAACCATGATGATAATAATACCTGACTCATCCTGCTCTGTCCTCAGTCTGTGTCTCTTCATATCTAATAACATTTCCCCAAGCCCACAATCTGAGAGTGATTGAAAAATTGGATCATAGGGTTTGCAGTATTCAGTAATCAGTGAATTATTTAACAGACATTCGATCACCGTAATCACAGGGAAACAAATTGATGCATGATTTTGAATTTTTTTAAAAAACTCACTGACAGTTGGCAGCAGTGATATTTTGAACCTCACCGAAGGGCTTGTTTAACATTTTTTAAGGATAAGGGGGGTGTGAGGGCACGAATGCAGAGTTGGACAGCTTAAACGTGTTAGCGGACGGGCAAGAGGAGGTGAAAGAATCCCTTCACGGAGAAAGGCCAGGCGGCAGCCTAATCACATTTCAAAGGGCCACTTCCCCCGGCGTAAACAGACCCGGCCGAAGAGCGAATCCGCGCACGGACACCGGCCCCTCCGGGGGCGGCCCGATCGCCCACCGTTTATTATAACTACCGCGGGAATTCTGCGCAATTAAATTCCCGAACGCACTGAAAAATCAAACAGAGCCAGAGAGAGTGGATGGATTAGGCCAGACGTGCGTACAGACACGCTCCTCCTGGATTTGTCCGTCCCTTTGTTAACCCGATTGAAATGGTTTTAACCAGTCATAAATAATAGATTTTCATTTTAACTTTGCTCAAGTGAAACTGAATTTTCAAAATGCGAATGAAATGACTTGAAACGGGGATACCTGTTCCAATATTTGCTATTAAAATTAAAGTAGTCAGGGTCACTATATCGATGATATATTATTAATAGCAACTGAAATTAGTTACTGAAACTAACAGATTGAATTGTATGCTGCACAAAACATACCCACGAATGCTACCATATCATGTGTTCAGCCACACTTTGAATGAAGGCGACAGATTTGAGCCAATGTAGAGATATTCACTGACACACTGAACGACAGTGATTGTATGCAAATGAATAAATACATTTGCTTGCCATATTAAAAATGGACAGGCACAGATTTCATTTTTTAAAACAGACATTTTTAAAAAAGACATTTCAGACATTTTTTAAAATTTATTTTACGAACAAACACAGTCACAGATAATTGGCCATAAACTAGCTTTGGGATTTGAGCTTTTAAAAACTATTGAAAACTATGAAAACTAACGGCTAACATAACGAGTTGAGCAGTTGGAAACTGTTGCTCCTCTGTTCGCTCTGTGTCACAGGAAGCAGCTTTAGGACCCTCCCGGCCCCCCCATCCCCCCCCCCCCCCCCGCCCCCCCCAAAATTCAGCCATCATCAGTAACAGAAATAGGGAAGTTAAATTAAATTGCCCTCAAAACAAGCAACCTAACCTTGCTTTGGATGTATTGTGTACATTCCACTACTACTCTCACAGTCCGGAGAATATCTAGCATTTGAAAAGTGTGTGGAGGGCGGTGGGACTATCACTTTGTGTTTTTCTGTTTTTTTTTTCTTTCAAAAATACACAAAAAATGAATTACAATGAAACAAAGTACTAAAATGAATGTATTACTGCCTCTCTTTTAATTCATGGGAAGTTCCATCAGAAACATTAGTGCAGGCGAAATTGCTTGTTTTCAAAAACTTCTTCGAAATTTTATTTAAGCACCTGTGTTGCCTCCTGGCATTCTCCTAGCATGACACGCAGAGCACAGATCATTTCTGCTACGAGCAAACCTTTCCAGTTAAAAATAAATTATTGAGTTGAATTTCAGAGGAAAGTGAAGAAAAAACAAATAATGAGAAAAAGGAAAATAGAGAGTCTTTCGAGTGGGAAACGTTTTGGGGCTGCGCAATAAATTATGGAATTTTCTCACATTTTCTCGTCCACCTTTTCCTCATTATGCGGAACCGTCCGGCTGGCAATTAAATTTGTGCACTGATAGGATTCGTTCCTTTTCTTCCGCTGCAGCCTCTTCCTCGCTCTCTCTGTCATCCTGACACTTCCAAACGGCGGTTGAAAAACGAGCGGAGCGGTCGCGGCGGGAGGAATAAATAACCTCGGCGCAGCCGCCCATCTCTCGGACTTCCGTTAACGGGGACGTCCCGTGGGGCTAACGCGGCTAACGATCCGGACCTCCCCGACTGCTCTATGCAACTGGAAATATTCATTCACTGGGCGCGCGATCTCTGGACCGCCCTTGAGGTGCGGGCTGCGTGGTGACCCCACACACGCTGTCGGCTCCCCCTCTTTTTTTTAAAGACGCTAGCGGAGTTTCCGGTGCAGCCCGCACACGTTCTGTTGGCCCGAAGCTGAATACTGCATTCTTGTATTCCATGAGAGTCAACTACTGTTCATCGCTTGGAATAAAGAGCGCCAGCTCAGTGATTGTAATGTAACGTGATGAGTATCTCCTTGCTTTCATGTAATGCTACTCTACGCATCACTGATGGCATAAGAAAGAAGGGCCTTTCAGAAAATAAGGGAACGATGAGGAGTGAATGTGCCACTCTCTGTTGATCTGATTGTGGGTTCTTTAGAGTAAAATAATAAATTAGAAAAACAGCCCTGCAAGCTGTTTTTCTCTGCATTCAAAATGGCTTCTTCTATCCATGTTTGTATTTTTTTGTTTTTTTTTATTTTTAAAGTTGGATGAGCTTGTCGGCAGTGTGCTGGAGTGGAGTGTTTGTGCATCTGAAAACCTTAGACAAAAATAGCGCTCCATTTTCTAAGCAAAACTGAAGACGTTTGATTCAGCTGGAGTTATGAATACAGACATTAGACAGAAAAAGCTCTCCGGATGCTAGACAGCAGTGCTGAGTTCAGGGTAATTTCAAACTAAGCGTCCAAATCAATGTTTTAAAACCATAAACTTCAGCGGGGGGTTGTCGAGAAGTAAGCATATGTTTCTTGAATAAAATTAGAGCAAAGTAGGAGTAGGTTTTGGGATTGAGATTTTACTGATGGGGTTAGAATATTTCTGAAGCCAATAAAAGTCAGTGGAACTGAGAATCTGCTCTTCTATAAAAATCTACATTTTGCAACTGGGTCTGTTTTCTTGTGTAATTCAGCATGCCAGTGGATTCTGTTTTCTTTCCTTAAGAAGGCTAAAAATGGACACCTGGCATGTCTGCCAGGTGCCAGTGACTGTCTGGCAAGTCTGTTGCCCCTGACTCTTCCCCATACATGTACAGAAGAGTTAGGGGCAAGAGACTTGCCAGACAGTCACTGAACATCTGACATTTTAGCACCACCATTCCGTGACCTGAATACCAACACTGAGACAGAATATTATTATTATTTTTTATTTTTTTTTGCAAATGAAGCCCTTTGACCTCAGAAGGTTCCAGTCCCACGATGGGTGTTTACCCCCTGTTTTCGCACGTGGGCCTACAGCAGAAACAGGACTCTCTGTGGACGGAGCGTTTCAGAATTTTCTGTACGGAGGCGAATGCGAGCGAGTGGCCTGGGCTCGCAGCCACTGTTTTGTGTGAAGATTTACAGCGTAGAGATGACACAGCTGATTACTCCTAGACACGGCGGAAAATTGGACATGAGCTGTTTTTTTTTTTTTTGACTGCCTTTTTTTTTACCCCCCAAACCACAGGTGTGCAGTTTTCTGTCTCCCCCCCCCCCCCCCCCCCCCCCCACACACACACACAAATGCGCACATACTCACACACACTTGCACATACACTCACGCACACACAAACACACACACCTGTCCTTGGAGAAGCCTCTGCAACAGACAGCGATGAGATAACATGGAAAAACAAAGAAATACAGCTGACTGATGTGAAATCCACATTGAGGGAAGCGAAACAGGTTCAAGTAGGGGTTGAGCCACTGGACTGGGAGCAATGCAGAGGGATCGTCCTGACCCCCCAAAAGCGACGTCGTTGGTGGGATTGTTCCCCCTCCAAAAAATGTGAACGAGAACCTTCATGCCCTCTGTGGTCAGACGGTTGAGGTTGAGACTTCAGCCAAACCAAACAGCGGCTCTGCGATTGTCTTGACTTTAGGGAGGAGATGGGAGGAGATGGGGGTGGGGGGGGGGCAACTTCGGCTGAGTGTCACATAAACGAGCTCTCTGTTCCGCCACTGATTTCACTACTGGGTGATGTCCTGTGAGTCCCCCTGTAAATACGGCATAACTGAGGAAGATCTCAGCGATGAACTCTCGCCATTCAGTAAATCAGAGCAAAAACACTCCAGTGAAAACACCGGTACAGCCCGAACGGACGACGGATGACCGGGTGTGTTTCTTTCGGCGGGACCTTTGAGGCATTTTTCGATCCCCGCCTGCAAATCTTCGACAAAAGCAGCCAGGAAGCAGACTTCAGACGGGACAAGGGAAGGAAGCGCGTGTTTTCGTGCAAGCGCGGGGGCGCCCTGACACCAGAGAGACCCCTTCTCCCGTCCACCGCGACGAAGAGCCTGTCCGTTGTTTCTCCTCTCCCTTGACGAAGGTTCGGGGAGGCGGCAAATAAACACCCCGCCTGACGTCAGCCGGACATCGGCGTGGTTTGTCTCAGACCGTAGGCTAGCTGCTGTCTGCGCCTCAGATCCTGAATATGAGGCCTCTGGAGACTCGGCTTCCCCGGTCTCTCTCCCCCCCGTCTTCACTGGGATGGGTCTTCGGGTGAAAGGGTTCACGGCCAGACTGCCGACCCGTAGCTAATCGCTGGCTGAGCCATGACTGGGGGGGGGGGGGCGCGAGGCGGCTCGGGAGCGAACGGGCCCTGGCCCGGCCGTCTGCGGGGTCCTGGTTGGTCAGCGAGGGCTCCAGGTTTGGGTCAGGGATCGCTGGAGCCGGAGGGGCTGGGTTTCACACGGGCTCCACACACGGACGGGTTAACCGTTTTTTTTGTGGGCCGCCGCATTCCTGCGCTCGAGCTCAGCGGACTCGTCTTTCTTCCTTCGAGAGATGGAAGGGAAAACAAAAACAATCCCTAAAACTAATTCCACCCCGCAGGCTAATCCCTGTGCCCCTGGAGGGGGGGGGGGGGGTGGGGGGTGTGGGGGGGGGGAGACTCCATCTGACATGCTCGGGTTTGACGGGCTCCAGGGGCATCAGCCTAGCCCTTGTTAGACAGACCCTGGCGACAAGCCGTTGTCCTTGAAATCAATTATAAACAGGGGAGGATCCCCTGCATCTGGTTCTGCTTGTGTTTTTGTAACAGTTCTCTCTATTTTTTCTCCTGCCTCACCCTTCCAACGCCCTCCTCCCCCCTCCCCCCCCCCCCCCCCCCCCCCCCCCCGTCCCGAGTCGACTCGACAGCAGCTCTAACGGTCGTCCACGCAGACTTAGCGATGGCATGTTGGCTTCTGGGACAGCGCTCGTAAATCTTGCTGATGCACGGGGTCGATGACAGCCCGTGAGCCCCCTGGTTATTGGGACAGACAGTTTATTGGAGGTCTGGGCCTGCCCTCCCCCCGACCCCCACCCCACCCCACCCCACCCCCACCTCCTCCTCACCCCCTCCATCTCCATTGTCAGTGCCTTCTCCGTGCCGGGGATGTAAAACAATAATAAAAATGACTTAAACTCTCCAAAAGGCCATATGTGGGCAGCTGGGAGATGCCAAAGGCCCACTTACTGATGTCTATTAATGATCCTTCAGCACGTTGCTTATACAACCTGGGGCCAAGGTTACCTTCAATTGATTCAGCATGTCACCCCTCTCCCTGGTGGGTGCCGGTGCTTTCGTGTTTAAATTAGCAAGCCGGGTGAATGCTTCACCTCTTTAGAGGCACTGAAGTGCCCCCATTTTTCCACGTGCTGCCCACACACCTCCCCTCCACCCCCCCCCACGCCCTAAATCCCTTAATTTTCACAGCGTCCCAGACAACTGTAAAGAATTTCAGCGTTGTTCGCACCCATCAATCTTTTTAACGAGGGCCTTCCCGTTTCGACAGGAACGTGTTTGTCTACCTTTAATCTCAACGGCGCGGCACATTAAGAAAAATATATATGAAGCAAGGTGTAAAAACATTTGGGAAAGATCCGTCTATCGCCTGTGAGTGACCGGACCGTGAAAACAAAACCTGTCAAGGTTTTATGAACCGTCTCAGCAAAACGTACCAATCAATAAAAGTAGCCAGAAGTGACCCTTTTTTGAACTGCCTTTCTTGGAGCAGTATGGATTTTTCATACAAATGGATAGTTTGAATGGAGTTGTCATAGCTGGAAAAAATAATCACGTGCAAACACACCTGATTCTAAGTACTCAAGTGGTCGTGCCACTTGAAAGTCTTGAAAGAATTTAAAAGTATGCCTGTTGCTTGGTTGCTGCTGACACTGACTTAGTGAAGCAATCCATAAAGTGGGCGGATTGAAAATATACAATACGCTGAGATTTATAAACATGTCAGTGGGTTAACTGAGAAATTGAAGGACAGATCATCTGAAGGTTTGTTAACCAGCTCAATGCCATTTTGAACATTGCCCTTTGTGCAACTTTGTCAGGTGTGCAAACATTTTAGCCATAGAGTGTATCGCCCTATGCCAACACTTCAGATTGTGTGTATGCATCTGAATCGGTAGACCCATTAATACATCTCAAAAAAAAAAAAAAAAAAAAAAAAAACATTTAAAAAACGAATGAGTTCCTGGACTTTGTCCACTTACTGGGCTTGGTAAATATTATTTTCTAAACAGGCCAACGGACGCTGTCTGAAAGATCTGGTGCTTCCTGCCTTGTTTACCCTCTGAATTCCAACCTGGCTGAACTCTGGTTTCCTCATAAATGCCCTCCTTGATGAGGCCCCTCTCGCTCACGTAGGTTTCCTTTTCGGGTGGATCACGCCACTGGCACACGCTCCTTCCCGCACCCACGTTTCTGGACCACCCTGGACCCCGCATGGCGCTCGCTTGCACGCTGGCCCTGAGCTGACCCCTTTTGGATTCCTTTTCTCTTTTTCTGGCCGGTCGAACAATCGTTTACAGTCTCTGTGTCTATCGTAGTGTGCGGCTGTAAGGCTGCCATAAAGGGAGCCCATTGGGGAGCGCTGCTGTGGACGCAAGACCCTCAATGGGGCAATCGGAGGTCTTTTGAAGGGTCCCGTGTGTGGAGCAGACCTCACCAATTCACCCCATTGTTTTGGCGCGCCGCTCCTCCGCACCGTTTCCATCTGTTCGCCCCCTGTTCCGAGGGCCCGCCGAGCCCCCACCGAAGAAGGAAGCGGAGGCATGTTGGGTTTACAACCTCCACCCTTCAGTTTTTGCTCCGTGGAGCATCTAACTCAATTCTCCGGGTCTTCACTGTCTTCCTGGACCCATTATTCTGAACTGTTTGGAGACGAAGACAATTAACACCCCCCCCCCCAACCCATCTCCCACACAAGCTGTGAGCCAGATGCTGTCTCCTAACTCTCGACTGGTCCGCAAATAGACATCAATCCGTCAAACTTTATAAACTGCCGTTTAAACTGCGCTTTTCCACAGAATGGAGAGGAGGCCATTTGTATTATCTTCTTTGTGTTCCGTTGTCAGTTGAAAGACCTCGTCTCCAGCCTGCTCATCCCGTCTATTAACATGAATTACTACATTTTCTCTCTCTCTCTCTCTCGTGTTTCCCCCAGAGCTGCCCAAATACACACGGCTGTTTCGGGAGATCGTTTAGAGTAGGCGGCTAGCCTACCAGGCGCACCAGGAAAACCACGGAAACACAGCCCCGGCTGATTGGGTTAGAGGTAATTTAATGAGCTGCATTGATCAGAGGGGATGTAGTAAATTAGGCGCCCGGTAAATTAACGGAAAACAGCATTTATCCCGATGCCCGCTCCGCAATCCCAGCGATCGACCTCGCAAAAACAAACCTTACACCTTCAGCTCATACCATCAGCATGAGCCACTTTGCCAGCATGCACAGGGAACAGGGAGGTAGAGAAAGCAGGAAGACAGGCCCCTATTGGCCCGTCTGAGCCAAGGACGGACTATTCCGGAACAATCTAAATAAATATTTCTCTCCGGCTCTGGGTTTCTTAGCTGGAACCCATTTCTTCAGTCATGAATGGGGTCAGTGTGTTAACAAGAGGGCCCGGACACGCTACCTCAAGCTGTCAGTCAGCCACCTGCGGCGTGAATGCGGATCCCGCTCGGCCCTCTCCTTACTGCAGGCCCACGGCGATCCTCGCACGCCCGCGACCGGAGACGTGCCGCGGCAACAAATACCACGCCGCGCGCCACGCGCGACTGATAACGGCCGGCCCGGCGGCGAAGTCTCGCGGCGGAGAGATGCAGCGTAACTGATATCCCAGGACAAAAAAAAAAACAACAAAAAAAAAAAACAACAAATCAAGAACAGAGACAAACTTCAACAACAAAACAACAACATTAAAAAAACAATACTACTACTACACACACACAGGAGTGTTCATTGTCATTCAAGTTAAATTCACATAAAAGGAATAGGGCTGGGGGTGGGGGGTTCGGGGGGGGGGGTCAGCTTATATGAGATAGAATGTAATCACCGTCCATTTTACTTTAAGCAGGGATGACCGGGAGCTGTGATGGCACATTGTGTGCTGTTGACAGTCTTCCCCCTTCCCTGCATATTGATGCAGCGTGAGATTACACTGTGTAATCAGCGGGGCAAGAGGGACCGACAGGAAGCGGTAATGAATGAGTCAAATCAAGGAAATGGAGAATTATGTGCCCCTGTCTTTTTTGTGTTTTTTTTTTGTCTGGTAAATCCTTCTTAGATCATACCAAAGATACTTCGTATGTGGCATGATGGTGTTCGACACAAAGAGCCCAACCCTGCTTTTGTTGCACAGTAGGGGCTTCCTGGATTAGACATAACTGCTGAAACATATTAAAATGGGCTCCCTTAAACGACGCCAACTGACAACATTCTCAGTAGAGCTACAGCCAGGATGATACATTCTAGCAAAGATGGAAACAATATTATTACAGGTTTTGAAACTGATGGAAACTGATGGAGCCTGCCCTCAATATTGGGAATATGTGTGTTTCCGATGCATTCCTTTCCATTCCATCCATCCATTATCTAACCTGCATATCACTTATTCCTGGTCAGGGTTGTGTGCTGGAGCCTATCCCAGCATGTATTGGGTGAGAAGCAGGAATACACTCTGCACTGGGCACCAATCCATTGCAGGGCCCACACACCATTCACTCAAAAATGACCTATGGGAAACTTAGACAATTCTGCATGTGACTGGACGGTGGGAGGAAACTGAAGAACCCACGTGGACATGGGGAGAACACGTAAACTCCACACAGAAAGGCCAGGATTCAAACCCGAGCCCTTCTTGCTGGTTTTCTTCCTACAGCATGTCTTAGGCCATTCTTCACAAATGACATGTGAAGACTCCATCTTGGCTCCTCATATTTTCTCAGTAGGGACCTGGAGTCCTCTGCACTTTTCCCTGGATGCTGAAACACTTGGATGTGTTACTTCTGCTTATGTTTTTCAAATCGTTGCTATGGTGACGGCACTCAACTTCCCTGCCTTCCCTAACTGTGACTCCCAGTTCTCAGAATATGTAACAGTGTTCCAGGCAGAGACCTCTTGGCAGCTGCTGAATTAAACTTTGTGTTTGAATTAAATTCCCCTCTTCAGGCAAACCCTTACCTCACCCATACCTGTGCATAACCCAAGATGGTCTTATGCAGTTCTCTGGGAGTAAATTAAATGAAATTCTCAAACAACCACTGTGTCGTTCTCAATGATAACCCTCCCTTCACAGCACACACATGAAGTTACTATTATTACTATTACATTTAATTTGGCAGAGTTACATCACGTCGTAACTACATTACTACCAGTTGTACCTAACTTCAAATGCAACGTTCTGGTGCAAGTCTGTTGGTTAGTCCGTGGCTAGGCTACTCCATTCACAACCACTGGCTTCTCACCTTCAGCACATGCTGACTGAAAAACCCACCTTAGTTTCTGAAACAACTACCCAGGAGGCTACCCAATCACTCCAAATCCTGAACAAAATGAAGTGTGAAGATTGAGATCAAAAATTCATCAAGATGTTTTTAAAATGTTTTCAGAAGAAATTTGGTTCAGTGAGAAGAGTTTTGTCAACCTGAAGGCTGCTTCAGAGAATCTCTCAGAGATTCTGCATGTAAATTCTTGTACATGGAGTTTAAGATGAAATGGTTCTGCTCGACCAATTCACAACTCATGCTTATGGAAATGGTTATGGACTGTGTGGTCTTAGTAGCATACTCATTTTTTTAATGAAAATTGCCCATGTTCATCTCATCTTCTGTTGCAGTTTTAATCTGAACTGGGTATTATGTTATACTTACAGGTAATTGTTAAACACATTGAACATACTACTATGATTCATGGTCTTATGTAACACCTTGTGAATGACATGACATACAGTATGAGGTAATGTAGGTCATACATATCATTGTCTGCCATGCGTTCATGCAGACGTGATGTCTCACACACTCTGGCAAGTCTGGCAGAGACTTCATCCCACCGAACTCTTACACACGTAGATCCAGAAATCTCACACATTTCAATGAAAGCCACGATCGTGGATTCAGTGTCTTTCTCAGGATTAGGCATGGTTTTAAAACAAACTGCGAGTGAAAAGTGTTGCCACCTTAGGCCCCCCCCCCCGCTCCCCAATCAACAGTATGTTATCCCCCACAAATCTCATTAATTTGAATTTTCAGATCTTATAAATAATTTTATACACTATTTCACCACATTGCATGCTTCTACTTTATCACTATACTACCCTTTGTTGTTCACCATCACTAGCTATGAATTATATACTGCAGTTATCAGAAGAACTGCTTGCCAAACAAATTATTTAATAAGTAAAAGGAAAGTCTTGGTAGTGTTTTTTATCGGCTATTCCTGATCAGTCTATGCTGATGTCTGAAGGCAGTCTGCATCGCAGGGCTGGATCCTCGTTGTCATAAATAAATGTGCCAAGGAGCGGTGCTGTGGCCCAGAGGACAGGCAAGGGCACAGAGGCAAGAGGCCAGACGCTGAATCAGAAGCCAATTTAGAGTTAAACGGATCCTATCCACATTTCAGATTTATTGGCCAGTGACAGGGATCCTCTGGCAGCCTGTGTCAGAGACAAGCCCAGCAAGAGTCATTCAAAGCACAGTGGTGACCGAAAAAAAAAATTGCTTCCACAATACAAGAAGAAGCTAATATTGCGGTCATGACTGCAGAGAACTGTAGCTGCATCTCTTTGATCAAAGAAAATATGAAATGGCTGCCCTTTCTTTGTGTGCTGTTTATTAAGTGCAGGGACAGTCTGAACATTGCAGTGAGCAAATCAGCCCGTGTTACTGTTGTGTTATTATTAGCTGCTTAAAAAAAATAAAAATAAAATAAATAAAAACATGGACACTTAACATGCCTGCTTATGATCTTTGAATTATGGTACATCAGAACAGTTTTTGTTTTTCCAAATAAAAATTCATATGGTCCCATTCCCTCTCAATAGCAATATGGAAAACTGAGACCACAAAATAATAGTAATAATGCTTGGACACGTACAACGACAGTCATTTTACAAATTATTCCATAAGGCTCTGCAATATGCATAGACAATTAGCCCAAAAAAATGTTTGCTCTCCATAAAGTTTCATTGCACTCAGGGGTTTTTAGTATAATACAATTACGCAAATATACTTTGCCTGCATTATATGCCTGAATGCTGCATAAATGTAGTGTGAAAAACGAGAATATCAATTGTATTTACCCAAGACCCCAATCTGGGGGTCTTGAATACACATGTATTTCGAGAGTTTTATGACCGCTGAACAATGTACACCCAATGGGGATATCAAAGCCAATTTACCATAACCTAAACCCCTGCACCACTGTCAGTGTGAAACGGGGCACCGATAAAATAACCTTGGTTTCAGGCTACCACACAGCTCCAACCTGAGTACTGTATGTAACGAAGGTCATATAGGGACAGAGATTTCGCAAAGCACGTGGCTGTATTCCAGGAAGAGTCGTAATTTGACACTGACAGGTCATGGCTGGGTTGCGAAAATTATCGTAACATTGCGGTTTTAATATGACTAAAACAGTCCATAATATTGCGCCACATCGCAACAAAAGCCGGTTTACCCCTGGGAAAGCCAAATTACGAACAAATCCTCTCTCTTAAATCGCGTAGTTAGCTCACTATCTAGCTGCAAGGACAGGAGGACTTTTCAACCGCCTGAAATGACCCCGGAAGTAGTCCTTTGCCTACGATGTGAAAATGGCGACTTGCTGCATGTGAAGAGGACGGACCCGGAGCCGGCTTTTAAGTTAAAAGACCATGTATAAAACGCCATGTAGCAAACTCACAGGTAAACTAATTTCCTTGATTTATATTTATCACTCTTTGTTGATTTGATATTTCCAAATAACGTTTTTTTCAGGACTCGTAGATATTTTTTACACGTCTGACCTTATAGAGAGTTAGCAAGGCTGTCAACCTTGAAACATTTAGGCAAGCTAATAATGTCGGTACCTACTAATTTATCTTATTCACGTTATGCCGGGATGTGGCTACAGCATAACGTTAATATCAGCTTCGAAAGTGCACTTGGTCGTAGGTATTAACTTCCCTAACCTAGCAAACGGCGAACGAGCTAGATAGCGGGTTACTAATGTGTTACAAAATGTGGTCGTTTCCTTTTATTGAGCTTGTTGTTTGGTCAATTCTTGCTTGCTAGGCAACGTGGACTAACGTCGCAGTGCAGCGAGTTTATGTCTGGCTAGCTTGTGTGCTAAGGACTCCATTGGATTCCTATCTCATATGACCAGTGTCAGGCGACCTTCACCTGCCACTTACCCATTTGGCTGTATAACCAGAGTTAACTAGTTTCATGTTCGCTAAATAGGACTAACATTTCTGGGATTGTCAATGTGTGTGTTGCAGTTCTGGTAGGAGCCGGCCTTTTCCAGACACTTGCAGAAAACGCATCAAGAAGTCACCAGTGCTCTCGTAGCTTCGTCCAGCTCTGCAGGAGGTCCCCGGCCGACTGGATCACGTTTCAGCATCTTAACTTCCTGAAACGCCAGGTAGGCTACACAACGTCCGCTGTGGCGCAGCTGCGATAAACGTTGAGGTGAAATGTTATTTTACTTGGGTACAGCTACCCTGTTTCTGTAATTCAGTGATTGACTAAAAAAAACATTACAAACATTTAGCAGATGCTCTTATCCCGAACGGCTTGCGCAGCGTTTAAGTATGATATCCGTTTATACCGCTTGATATATACTGAGATAATGCAGGTGAACTCAGGTAGCTACAAATGCTTTCAACGGTTAAAATTAAACTTCATCCTAGTGATGTTTTTTGTCATTTATTGGTCACTCATGCTATTGGAAGGTTAAACGTTTTGTATCTAAGTACCTTGGTAACTAGGTACCTTGCTTGCTGAGTACTGCATCCAAAATGTGCCTTTTTTACTTTTTTCTTTGAATCGCTATTAAGAGTGGAGGTGGCTGCTCAAGTGGTGCGAAACGCGCCATTTTGCCTGACATTTCCAGAACCTGCTGTAAATATCTAGAAGATAGGTATGGTGTATGGGGTGCATTTTGGAGCATATTATGGGTGTACACACCAATTTACAATAAAAATTAAAACAATATAAATGTCACCCTTCAGGCTTTTTGCATCAGTGCCGCAGTAGTGAGGTAAATGAGCTTTGAGAAGATTGCAGGTTCAAATCCCTGGATGAGGCACAGCTTGAATGAGGGTTTTAAACCTGAATGGTCTGAAACAGAGCTGCCCAACCCATTTCCTGGAGGTCTACAGTCCTGTAGGTTTTAAGGTCAAACCTAATTTGACACGCCTGATTCTATTCATTTGCAGCTCGATGAGATGTCTAGCTGTTGAATGACGTGTGCTTTGCTTGCATTGGAGTGAAAGCCTACAGGATGGTAGATCTCCAGGAACGGGGTTGAGCAGCCCCTTTTTTTGAGCAGACCTGTTTCTAATGCTGGTGTTACTAAATACTGCAAATAGCTGCTCCTTTGAACACTCACTCTTTCCTCCTCTTCCTCAGTATGTGATGAAGAACGGCGGCGGGCTGCGCCAGCGGGCCAGGCCCAAGCGGGAGCCCGTCTCGGGCTCACTGGAGGACCACGATGACTCGGTGGTGCGGCAGGTCCAGCAGGTCCCGGCCATAAGGCCCATCGTCATGATGACGGCGGCGGGGCGGGAGGGGAAGGCCCAGGCGGAGTCGGGGGCGGAGTCGAGGGCGGAGTCAGAGGCGGAGCGCGAAGCGCGCCTGGAGAGGCAGTGGAAGGAGCTGAAGGTGGACCGGGCCGAGCTCTTGGGGGTGTACGCCCGGCTCTCAAAGATCAGGCTCACAGGTACTGTAATGTCTGCTCATACTGAGAATTAAAGCATTACATATTAAAACAATATAAGTGTACCTGTGTAAAAGGTTTCTTTCTAATCTTACCTTCTAGTGTTGCAATATATAGCGGGTGTGGCTCAGCTAGTTTGACTGTGAAACACTGTGAGGTGCAGTAAAGCAAAGGCCTTGTAGCACGTTACCCTGGCAACACCCTGACGACAGGACCCTTAGATTAAAAAATAACAATGTTTCCCATAGCTAGGGGCGATTTTGCCTTTAGCTGACTGGTAACGCTTTGGTCTTTGGAGTCTTTGGGTGAGGGAGAGGCCTGGGTCCAGATATCACCTCGGGCAAATCTCTCGCACTCATTGCAAATACTAATGGTTGTTTGTTAGGTTAACATTACACATAGTTATTATAAGTGGGCGCTTGTGCTTTCTTGGTGTTACCGCATGTCTGGTATTCCTGAGAGGAAAAGTGCTGTTTTGACAGCAGTTAGGGGTATTTTTCTCCCTCAGTTGGTTAGTCATGTTTTACAATGTCCTGCAGCCTCTGCCGGTCTGTTGCAGTTTGCCAGGGGAGCTGCATTGCTGTGTCATAAATATTTGCGTAGCCTTCTAAACATCTTATTTCAAGGTATGATCAGACTTGTTGTGGTGAGGAACTGATATTTGCTCCAGAATGCTTCAGCTGGTTAAAGGGGCCCATCACAGCCCAGCTGGTCCATGTTGTTGCTGGTTAGAGTCCTGACTGCTGCAGGTTAATGATGTGTCAGTGTGTGTGCGTGCGTGAGTAAGTGCGAGCGCGTGCGTGCGTGTGTGTGTGTGTGTGAGTGAGTGTGTGTATGTGAGCATGTGCGCATCTGTGTCTGTGTGAGTGAGTGGGTGTATGTGAGCATGTGCGCATCTGTGTCAGTGTGTGCGAGCGTGTGTGTGTGTGTGAGTGTGAGTGTGTGTGTGTGTGTGTGAGAGTGTGTGTGTGTGTGAGAGTGTGTGTGTGTGTGTGTGTGAGCCTGTGCGCGTCTGTGTGCGTCTGTGTCTGTGTGAGTGAGTGTCTGTGTGTGTGAAATTGACTCTGCATTAGTTCATATTGGCCCTGGTTTCTCCGGTTACCTCAGCACTGGCCTGCAGGTTAGCAGGGCTTGTCAGTCAGAGCCGTTGACGTGCATCTCCTCCAGCTGGGATGAGCCCCCTCTTGTGCTGTGTGAACAGGAGGGAGGGTGTGTACTAACCACTGCCTGGTGGGTGAGTGTTTAGCTGTAGTGCTCCTGGAGTGTAGTATTAATAATAATAATAATAATAATTATAATTATAATTATAATTATAATAATCATAATAATAATAATAATAATAAGGAATAAACTCTGTTTCATTCAGAGAAGCAAGGAACTCAAAGTGCTTAACAGTAAGAAAAAAAAAAAGAGTAACCCCATTGACACCAGAGGCATAATTAGGGAGGAGGGGTCTGTGTTAAAGTCTAAAGAGGTGCTCTGTGCAGGAGTGTGAGGGATGAATGAATGAAGACCAGTACGAAGCAGGTCTGTGGTTTCTGTGAATCATGGAGGAGGCGAAGACCAAACCCGCCACCCCGCCACTTTGGCTCTGGCGAGAGCCGCGGGATGCGCTCGCTCTCTCGCTCGCTCGCTCACTGCCGCGGTGCGCGTGGCTGATATCAGGCCTGCGGGTGCCGTCTTTCACGTTTCTCCTCCTCCCCGAGAGAGGGAGAGATATGGAGAGACAGATGAACCACATCCCTGTCCTCTGCTGTCCCAGCCATGGCACCTACCTGCTCTTCCTCTCTGTGCTTAATGAAATGCTTTGATGTTTGGATTTGATGCGGTTCTCGCCCACGCGTGCACTCAGGCGCACTCTCTCCCCACCCCCCTGTCCATAAGGTAAATCAACAGCAGGTTAAAACGCCCCCCCCCCCCAGTCTCTTCAAAAGGATTATCATCAGACGCTGGTGTCTCATTTAAATGGCCACTGGGAGTTATGAGAACTTAATCTAGTGTGGATATTTAAAAACACGGTGTAAGCGTCACGCTCGTCATGGGAGCGTAACGCGGGAGTTGTTCGGCGGGCGAGGTCGCCCGGGGGACGCCGGGGCCGCTCCGGGACGTAAGGCGCGCGCGTGGCGTCTCCACGGCGATGGCTCTGATTGATTTAGATAAGGAGCCAGCAGCTGCCCGGGTGTCCCGGCCTGGGGGGCGGAGCCTCTGCGAGGAGCCGGATCCCTCAGACTGTGAGCGGCGATACGCTTGACGCTCCGCCAGGTAAAACAGATCAGCGCTATTTTTAAACGGCGATTCGTCACGGCGACGGGAGGGGGGGTGGGGGCAAAGGCGGGCCGCGTTTCATCTGCGTAACCGAGCGCCTGAGGCAGAAAATAACCCCGCACCGTTGTCAGCGCTCGGAAGATGTATTTACTTCCTGTTTTTTTTTTTTTTTTTTTTGGCCATGGCGGCATAGCTGAGATTAATTGAAGAGTATTCATCTAATGTTGGCGGGTTTTCTCTGGTTGCAGCGTTGGTCGTCACCACGGCAGCGGCTGGCTACGCCATGGCTCCGGTGCCCTTTGACCCCAGCTGCTTCCTGTTGGCCTCCGTGGGAACGGGCCTCTCTTCCTGTGCTGCCAACTCCATCAACCAGGTCAGTTAATACATGTCACACTGCCGCCCTGCCCGCCTGGGACACAGCTGGCATCTGCTTTATCATCCTTGTGTGTGTGTGTGTGTGTGTGTGTGTGTGTGTGTGTGTGTGTGTGTGTGTGTGTGTGTGTGTGTGTGTGTGTGTGTGTGTGTGTGTGTGTGGTACGTGTGTGTGTGCTGTGTGGTACGTGTGTGTGTGTGTGGTACGTGTGTGTGTGCGTGCGTGCCTGTCTGGCTGTTCCAGCCTCAGCTATCAGCCTTGGTCCTCTGTGTGGCAGACGGACGCCTGGGTATCTGGGATAGAACTGGGCCTCGATGATGTCTCTGGTGTGCATGAGAACCAAGCCTAGCGTAACCCAATGTGTTTTTACCTCTTGTCCTGTAATTGCATTACCTGTGTGTGTATGCCCCTGTGTTGCTGCACTGGCAGCACAGGGTACCTGTGCGGAACTGTGGCCCTCAGGCGTAGCGTCCCATCTGCTGTAGCATTCAGTGGTACTTGATGGGGTCCTCACAAGTTGTGGTCCTGACTGTTTTTTTTACACAACATGATGGTAACTGAAATCGTGAGGACGCCGGGCCAGGGGGGTTCGCATTGCGGGGTGGAATTTGAAGAGCTGGGCTTGTACACGGGTGGTGGGGATCTAAGCTGTGGCGGGTCACCCGCCTTTTCTCCCGTTAAACGGAAAACCGTGTCCAGGTCGGCTGCGTGAACGAGTCTCGTGACACGCGAGGCGCCCGTGTTAAATTTGGCAGGCGCTCTTGTGCTGGGCGACGCGCGTGTAATAAAGGAGAGACGCGGCGCAGCATTAATAATTCACAGTAAGGGATGGAGCGGACAAAGGGCCGAGCATGGGGAAGCGTTAGCGAGCGCAGCGCCCCTCCCGCCTCCCGCACACAGCTGCTGACTCACAGGGCATTTCAGCCGCAGTAATTGGGCCTTAATGATGTGTTTTTTTCTGCTGTTATTGTTAGATTTCTATCGCGTTTGCTCTCGGAGATGAACGAGGCAGTTATTCCACGCTGGCGAGGACGCGGCTGTTTCTTCGCTTGTGAATGTTCTGCAACACAAATGCATGCTAATACGCACATTTTCCTTAACAAACGCTCGCACACACACACACACACACACACACACACTCTTACTGTCACACACACTCATTTACACGCGTGCACACACACACACACTTCACACGTACAAACACGCACACTCACTCTCTCACACACACACACACACACACACACACACACACTCTTACTGTTACACACACTCATTTACAAGCGTGTACACACACACAAACACTCTTACATGCACACACACACATCACACATGCAAACACGCACACTCACTCACTCACTCACACGCACACTTCACACATACAAACGCACTCACTCACTCTGTCTCACTCACACACTCACGCACACACACACACTCAAACACACACACAAACGCTCGTCATTGGGCACGGTGAGCATTCTTCTCCAGAGGCGTATCTGAGCAGTGCATTAAGAGGACTCCGCCACACTGTTATTATTTTCCACTGAAAGCTTTTACAGAGGGTGGAGAAACAGAAGGGCCAGCGCTGAGACGCTTGTAATGGCTGGAATAATCGGGCCCGGTCGGGGCCGCTGAGTGTTGACATTACGCGCAGGAATGCGGCCCGTGACTTAGCGATATTAGTCTAACGGATGACCCTCTCCTCCGGCCCTCGCCTGAGCTCCATTAAGCCACGGCTCGAGCCTGTAATTTGGAGAGAGACTGATGGCACCGCAGGTTCCTGCCCCGGGGGGGCGAGACTGCGCCCCCCTTAGCCGACGCTCGCAGTCATGTGACGGGTCGAGACCCGAGGTGGCCGGTGGAGACACGCGCGTGACGAAGCCGCTCCAGACGTCAGGTGTGTGTTGCCTGCGGAAGGAGGGCTCCTCTTCAGATCAGATCAAATCAAATCCATTTAATTTGTATCGCCCTTTTTACAGAGAACTGTCACAAAGGTGCCTTACAGAGTTTGGGAAGGAAAACTGGGCTGGAACCAGGCCTCTTGAGGCCTCTTTTATTTGCAAGCGCAAGCCATGTTAACTTGGCAACAGAGACGCTGATGCATAATATTGAGATTGAGATCATTTTGTTGTCTTGTCACTGACAGTCGGGTTAATTCCCCTGGTGAACGGTGTGTTTTCCCTTTGATGACTTCAGTTCGTGTGCTGGGCCCCCCTCTCCCATCCCGCCCCCCCCCCCCCCCCCCCCCCCCCCGCACCAGGTGTGCAAATACAGGCGCGGGTGTGAGGAACGTGCTCATGTCTGAAGCGGGGGGAGGAGGGGGTGCGTTCAGGTCATGCCGGGGGGGTGTTGAGTGACGCGAGACGTGCCGGTGACGGTTTGCTCTGCTCCCGGGCCAACGCTTCGCACGCCGCCCCGTTCCCTTTGATGGTCCCCGCCAGGGGCGCTCCACGCCGCGCTGCTTTTGGGCTCAGGGAACACGGGGCGGTTGAGACGAGCGGCAGCGCTCCTCCGCCGCAGCGGGGCGGGGCAAACTGCCAAACGACTCGACGGAACCGGGCTGAGCCCAGCTAGCGCCTCGTTCGCGGTCGGGAGGCCCGGAGTTTCGGGGTGGTTTCGGGGCATGTATCGAAAACGCAAGCGACCGTCAGGGAGCGCAGCGTTACATTGGTAATCCCTCTGCTGGTTGTCTCCGTCCTGACCCCACCTCGCCCCCTTCAAGTTTAGGGCAGTTTTTTTGGGATGGCCTGGGGCAGTTGGACGCCTCTGCCCCTAATCCCCTCTCATCCCAGATGAAAAGCTGCTGAAAGAGAGCCTGGGGCTGGAGTTAGCTGAAGAGGGGGGCGAGGGGGGGGGGGCAGCTGCGTTGAACTTGTACACAGGATACGATGGCCTACAAAAGAAGACCAATGGCGGAGGGGGGTAATTACTGCTTAAAACAATGTGTTTTTGGGGGATGGAGGGTGTGGCGGAGGCACCTTGTCTCCTGTTTGATGTAGCTCTACTTTGAAGTGGCAACGGGCAGATTGAGCCCGTTGTGGTGGCACGCTCGGCCCTCTTCCTTTGTTCTCCGACACGTTCACAGGCGGGCAAAGGTTCGGGTTTGTGGGGGGTTGGAACACCCTCGGAGAATCGCCTGAACGTCATTTCCCACGGAAATGGAAAATCGTGGACTTGTGGAGTGTAAGGAGATCTTGGGACGCGGGCTCGTTTGCGACGACCAAGGCCGGGTGGCTTTCGCGCTAACGTGCTAACGGGGACTGGCCTTGCGTCTCTCTCCCAAAGAGCTTCTCAAGGCGACATCCTCCATCCGATCCGGGTTCAGAGGAGTCCTAAGCGGATTACTCTGGGGGAGGGGGGGTTTGGGTTAGGCTGGGCTGTGTAAGTTTAATGCCTACTCCAATGGTATTTACATTTTTGTGGTGAGCCTGAGGGCTTTTCTACCTAGGCTCGTTCTCATGTCTTGCGCAGTGAGAAATGGACACCGCCGTGTTTGGGGGGAAAAAGCTTCTCCACTCTCCTCCTTAGTCTTTGGTGGTGGGTAGGGGCATGACTCTCATAAAAAAGTTTGACGTTACAATCGAAACTGATTGATATGGACTATGTCATAGCCTAAATCTTTATTTATTTATTTATTTATTTATTTATTTATTTATTTATTTATTTATGTATTTTACTCCAGAGTGCATGTGATTTCGCCACAGCTAAGACTTTTACAGGACAACAAGATCGTATTTTATTTAATTAATTTTCTTTTTCTATCAGGCCTTGAGGGGCCTTTGCTGAGGTGCTGTGGATTTCGTTTTTGTTTTCCACAGTTGGCGGTTTTTTCCAGTGACGTTTTGGGACCGGAAGGGGAGAAGGATAATTGGCGGTTTGCTGCGCCGCCCTAGCAGGTTGCGTGTTTGCGTGCGCTGAGTGGAATCTTTTTTAATTACTTGTGTTTTGGGTTGTGTTGTTGCCGCCTTTGAACATACTTTTCTTCTGCGTGTAATTACACACACACACACGCACACACATGCACGTGCGCACACACACACGCACACACGCACACACATACATACACACACACACACACACACACACACACACACACACACACACACGCATACCCACACACACACATGCGCACGCGCACACGCACACGCGCACACGCGCACACGCGCACACGCACACACACACACACACACACACTCACTCATACACACACACACACACACACACACACACACACACACTCACTCACTCATACACACACACACACACACACACACATACACACACACTCACTCATACACACACACACACACACACACACACACTCACTCATACACTCACTCATACACACACACACACACACACACACACACACACACACACACACACACACACAGTCTGAGGGATGTCGGGGGACACGTCATCACTCGCCTGCGCGGCTTTGGCGGCTTGGGGTGGGGGCCTCAGATCCATGACGCTCCCCGGATCGCGTTTCGGCTCCGCCTGCGTCGGGGCGTGAGCAGAGGACGACACCCTTACCTGAGTGTAACCGATCCCTGCGCTGTGGTCTCTGGAGTTCTCCTAAATTTTGAGCCTTGAGAAAGGGTGTACCCGGTGCCTTCAGATGTGGTGTCAGTGTTGTCTTCTGTCCTTAGAGGAAACCGCGCCTCCCTCGTCACCTCTGTGTGTGTGTGTGGGGGGGGGGGGATGATCAAACGCACGGTAGGGTTTTTCTTCTCTTTCTTTTCCTCTTCTTTTTTTCCGTTTAAAGAGTGAAACAAAGGCTCTCCGGGCAGAACAAAGTGGTGGTGCTACACCGCGCTGAGCTTCGCCCTTCTCCTGGGGCTTCCTCAGACCTCCTGATGTGCGGAGCCCGTAGTCTGGCTGAATGTGTGACCCACACAGGAGCCCCCCTCCCCAAACGAAAAGGGGGGGGTGGAGAGGTTCCGGAACTGCGCGGGGGAGACGACAGACCCTCGCTGTCCCGCGGTCCAGGCTTTCGTGTCCTCTTTTGGGAATGGCTGCAGGCCCATGGAACATCATGGTTTCTTTCTTTTTTCCCCCCAAAAACCACCCTGTTTGGAAACTTACGGAGGGGTGTAGGACCTTGAGCCTAATAACAATGACATTTCTGACAAAAAATAAAAAACGATGCATATAAATTGTGGATTGGGTGTGGATGTTTTCAGAAATTTTTACCATGTATCAATTACCAGTAATAATTCTACTCAGCATTTTATGTCCCCGTATTTTCAAAATTATGATGGAAAAGTTATTGTTGCAGATGATCATTTTGCGCTATGGTCTAGGTTTATTAAATGAGTTAAACTGCATGTCTGTCAGGGCGTTTTTGGTTCCGTTTCCTCGGGTTGGGGAGCATGCTCGTTTTGTTCCGGCTGGCCTGGATTGAGCTGGGTTATGAGAGAGCTGGTGTCCCGGGTGAGGCCAGGTACAGCTCTGGAATTTGCCTGGCGGTTTTGGCGCTTCCTCCGAATTCCGGGTATTCGAGAGCCGTGGTAACGAGCGCGTTATGATGACATCACCCCTCCCTGGGTGAGAAAGCCCCTCTCCCTGGCAGTGCCCGGCTTTCAAACAGCCCGTCTGCGTCTGTGAGTCTGGGGGGATCGGACCACACCGGGGCCAGACGTTAACGGTTCCGGGGGGGGGGGTTTTCTTGAAGGTTCTTCTGTGGGCCGGTGCCTCTCTGGTGTGGAGAGGGGGGTCTCTCAAGGGGCACTCAGGGTTTTTTGGAGAACAAGGCCCTAATAGACAGGGACACAGAGCCGGGACTGTGTGTGTGTGTGTGTGTGTGTGTGTGTGTGAGAGAGAGTGTGTGAGGGTGTGTATGTGTGTGTGAGTGTGTGTATGTGTGTGGGCCGGTCTCTGGGGTCAGGTCAGGGGAAGCTCTTCCCAGGTGTCCCGGCCCTCCGTGCTCAGGACGGTGATCAGTCCACACTCGGGCCCTAATCGGGGGTAATTGGATAATTGGGTTACGAGACCGCTTCAAGCTGGGCCAGGCATCCTGGGGGCAGCCGGGGGTCCCGGCAAAGCAAACAGAATGGGCCCGGTTTCCCCCCCGTGTGGGGAGCGCTTTAGACTGACAGCGAGGCTGACTGGCCTCGCCCCGACGGGCGGGAAGGTCGACTTTGCTTCTCAAGTCTGCGCGAGGCACAGCCTGAGAGAGAGAGAGGGAAAGAGAGATGGAGAAAGAGAAGCACACTTGTGTGTGGTGTTGAATTATAGGAAAAAATTGTAGGCAGTCCGCACAGTGTAACTACCGCCATCACTGTGAAGGGACTGTGGCACTCAAACCTTTGCGTTTTGGGAAACCAATAATGAGCCATTCCCATAGTGATGAAAGCTGGCCAATAGCAGGCGGAGGTGGAAATGCACTGGCGAGTGGCAAGTTACAGGCTTAGCCTCGTGTCCCTTAATGACCAATGGGGTACCAGCACACTGTCGCTAATCTAATTACACAACAGGCCCATTCAGCGTTTGGTGTGTTTTATGCGGAAAGCCTATGGACATTATAATAAAACTCCCGTGTGCGTTGTAGTCACGTGTGGTGCATATTGCATTTGGAGCAAAATGTATCCTTTATTTGCTTCTGTGAAGAAACAATGAGATGTGTGGTAGCAAGATAAATACGTCTTTGTCCTCTTATGAGTGATGTATTTTGTTCTAAATGCAATAACGGATCTGGATTATCTTCCTCTGCATCCAGAATTCCCGCAGTCCTCCCTGTATTACAGCATCAATCATTCTGATAATCTTTAATATGGACGCTGTAGGTCAGATGGGGGGTGGTGGGAGGGAGGGGGGGGTTTGGGATTGGTGGCAGCACCGATAATTCCAGGGACTCCTCACTGAATTAAGGAATGTCGAATACCCCCCCCCCCCCCCTCCCCAGGGACCACTCCCTGTGTGTGACTACGGTGGGAAGTGAGGAGCTAACAGTGCAAATTTCGTCTATTTTGGTTCTTTTTTTATTTTTCTTTGAAATGGCAGCTCTTTGGAAGGAGGAAACCATGTCAAACGGAGCCTTTTTTCGAAGCCGTCTACTGTACGGCAAAGCCTAAAACTATGTCTTCTCGCTAATTATGCTAATTGGAGAGCGGCCTTAAATATTTCATCCCTCCGGGGGGGGGGGGGGGGGGGCAGGCTGTCTGTCTCTGAGGGGAGGGCTTTAAATGATTGATGGGTCTTTATTGTGTGTTCTGCCGGGCCATTGAAACAGACGGGCCTGCTGTGATTGCGGTGTGTGGATTTGGCGTGTAATCGGTGCTGCTGAACCAAATCTGGGGATGCAGTGGAGATGTAAGGTATGAAATTTTAATGGGTCCTTTTTCGCCGTCACTCGATCCCAGGTGCCTAAACGCGACGGGGCTAAGCTGCGCCGGAAAGCTTTTATTAGTCCCGCGGAGCCACGCCCCCCTCTGCTCCGATTGGTCAGCGAGAGGTTTACCTGTCTTGGGTTTCAAAGTAAACAGGCATGGAAATGTTGCTTGCGGGGTGGGTGGGTTGGGGGGTTGGGGGTTGGGGGTGGTGATGGGGAGGGAGCGGTGGCGTTTATTTAAAAACTCCGGCGAGTCCGTTGGCTGCTCCGTGTCTCGGCTCCCAGCATGGAGACCACAGGGCTGACGCTTGGGCTCCTGGGGTCCAGTAGAGCGAAAGCTCCATACATGTCGCCCGCATGCATTTTTAAAAGCCTCATCTGAATGTCCTGGGTCCTTCTGTCGTGGCCAACGTGTTGTAAATGGGCAAGGGGAGCTGGGGACACTGGGAACCTGGGCTGGGGGGGGTGTCGGGAGGGGGGGGGGGGGTTGACTGCTTCAGTCCTGGAAACGGGCCTTCATTTCATTTTTATGGACATTTACGCAATGTTTTTGCTTCTTGGAAACGGAGTCAGGAGGAGAGTGGATTGTGCGTAATTACAGAAAGGGTTCAGTGTGTGCTCGTGTCTGAAAGGAATGGAAGGTATAAAGAAACATTGCTCTGTAATTACTGCTATCGGTTATAATTGTCAGTATCAAAATAACTCTCTGATTAAAATTTGCTTGCTTTTCCAATGCCATGTATCGCCAGATTTTAATTTGCGTGAAATTGCTGTTGATTCAAGATCATTAATGTGGGGAGGGGTCAGGATCTTTGTTCTATGTGGATGGAAAGCACATCAGTCCCGAACTCTGTTTTCTGCTTCATTGGAATTAAGCTGATATTATATATATATATATATATATATATATATATATATATATACACATACATACATACATACATATATATGTATGTATGTATATATATATATATATATATATATATATATATATATATATATATATATATATATATGTATATGTATATATATATATATATATATATATATATATATGTATATATATGTGTATATATATATATATGTATATATAGTTATATATTTATTCAAGAACGTGTCCTCTCTCTGTTAATACTGTCCCAGTCTGAGGTTGGGTAGTGATGCGGTTCGAGCAGACCCCTGCCTCTCATAAGTCTGAAACTCAACCTAACCAGGTTCCATCTGGGCCTTCTCCTTCTCCACAACCTGACAGGGAGCCTCTCGTCCCCTCCCAAATTCATACGACAGCCCCCCCCCCACCATCCAATCAGCACCCTTCCTTCAAGGACAAGGCCCGCTCCTCCAGAGGGCCCAAAGACAAATAGATGGCCCACCCACCTGTCTAAGTGCCTCTGCTGGTGAGGGCCAACTCCTGCAGGGGCCCGACAGACAGACAGACAGACAGACGGACAGACAGACCTACCTCCCAGCACAGTGCCCAATATCCACCCCTCAGCCCAGCCAGGGGACTCTGCAGGTGAGGTGGACCGGTCCGTCTGGGACGTCCCGGCACTTTTTGATGGGTCCCAACAGTTCCTGGCCCCACCCGCCGCGAGTCACTCGGGTTTGAATCCCCTCCGTTTACCGTGGGACTGCCCCCCTAACAGAAGGGGTAACAGAATCCCGCGTCTCCCCCAGTGCCCCCGCCATCAAAGACCACCAGGCCGCAAGTTTTATCTGCTTCCCCACGAGAGGTAGCGACAGAGGATACGCTTTCAAACGCCGTCGAAATTCCTCCTGCGTGACGCCATCCCCCCCGGCTCTGCTCCTTCTCTCTCCCTCACTCACTCCTTTTTTTCTTCCTCTGCCTGCGATTTCAAAGGGAGGCCGTGCCGATGGCCGCCGTTTGTTTGAAATCACCTGTTTCCTGTCTCGCGTGTATATTTTCATTGTTGAAAATGGCCCCCTTGGGGAATCTTTTTTTTTTTTCTTTTTCTTTTTTTTCTTTTCTTGTTTTTTATTTTTAAGCGAGGCTTGAGCCCGGAGACTCCGGTTGCCGTGGAGAGTTCTGCGCAGTGAACCGTGCTCGCGGGCTTTGGGAAAGGGCGTCTGACAGGACCCGGGCTGGAGGAGCCGCATCAGGCGCGCATTAACACAGCCCCTCATGCAGAGCGCTCATTAACATGTACAGTGGAGCCGAACCATCGCTCCACTTCCTACGCAGAGCCAGTGTGTAAATCGGGTGTGGGGGGGTGTGGGGGGTTTATTGGCTGGGGAGAGATAGCTAGTTTGGAGTGGAGGGGGGGGGGGTGCAATAACAGACTTGTTTAACAGAGTGCCTTATCCATCCATCAGTCAGCGATCCATACGGTCCGTCGCCGCCGGCGATCGTTAGCGGCCGGCTTTGATTGGGTAATTGACTGCAGATGACGGCTCTAAGCGCTGGAGGTTTATTTATTTATTTATTTATTTTCCTCACGCGCGCGCGTGAGGGCTGGCGTGTCGCGGGGGCTGCATCGATTGTTGCCATGCGGACAGCCGCGGGCCTAGGCGGTAGAATTCAACCGGGGACACCGTCTCTCCTTTCTGGGGGTGTCCCGTTTTTGGGGGGCCCCCAGGACCTCCCCTCAGGCAGTCAGAGGCCTGACCCTCGTCTCAGCCCCTCTTAGAGGTTTACACCCCCCCCCCCCAGGACGCGGGGGAGTGGCTTTAATCTGCGCGTGATCTCATCGCCCCGCCGAGCGGACTGATGTCCCGAGCGAGCGGCGGTGGGCGGAGCCTGCGTGAATATTTAACGAGGCGGGGCCTGTTTAATAGTTAATGGCTTAATGTAGTTAATTCTTCATCGCCTGCGGTCCTGTTCGGCCCCGCGCCAGCCAGGCCTCTGCCGTACGCGACCGGGCGCATCGGCACGCGGAAACGCCGACCGGTGATGGCGGTTTTCACGACGCTGCCAGGAAGAGGGCGATCAGTTCACCATCAAACTACCTTCCTTTTTCTCCCCCCCCCCCCCCCCCCCCGGCTTTTCAAAATAAAAGCGCATGTTAGTGGGTTACACCGGGCGTTACAAACACGGGGGGGGGTGCGGGTACAGGGGACAGGGTACGGCCCGGCTTGTGAAAGCGGTGCAGGCGTAACAGGGCTGTCCTCCCGGGCGCCCGCGTGCGGGCGGGGCATGAATAAAACATGGCGCGCGCCCCGCGCCCCGTGCTGGAACGCGGCTCTGCTCTATGCCTGCGCGCGCGGGGCGAGCGGGAGCCCCCGTAATCACAGCATGCATCACGTCTGGGCAGCCTCACCGCCAGCGCAGAAAACACCGCCTGATTAAACCATTATATTCTCGTTAGCGGCCGGGAGGTCGTTAAGAGTCTCCCGGTCGACAGACGAATGTGGTGTCGCGCCGGGGAGTTATTATACTTCAAGCGCCGGGGGAGAGGACTGGAGATTAGGGCGCGGTTCCCTTGGTCTGTGCTGTGCCTGTGCCTGTGCCTGTGCCTGTGCCTGTGCCTGTGCCGTGTTTGGTTGGGTTATGCTGTAAAGGATTGTGTTGAGCTGTGTTGTGTTGTGTTGCATTTGCTGTTCTAAGTTATGTTTTGCTGTGTTGGATGCGTTGTGCTTTGTTGTGTGTTAGGCCCTGCTGTGTTGTATTTTGCTGTGTTGTGTTGTATTTCATTGTGTTGTGTTGTGCAGTGCTGTGCTGACAGGTTTGTGTGATGGGCATTTTTGGCATCACCTGTTGAATTTACCCATTTTGCCCCTACATGTAATGATGGTGACCTTTGACCTTGCTGCCGTTTGTGGCAAAAACTACTGCAGTTGATGTAGTCCCATTGTTTTTCTTTCTCTTTGCTTTTTTTAGTATAATCATGCCCAGACATCTTGAATAGATGCAGGGTGATTACTGCGGAATGAGCAGGCCTCTCTCAATCAATAGCTTCTGTCTGGCAGCGCGGTTGGCCTTCAGTCAGGGCGTTTGTTGGCGGCTTCGAGCCGCCTGTTTTTCTTCGGCTGCGGTTTTCATATTTTTAAGAAGGGCACGGCGCGTTTCTGCAAAGGCACGTCGGCTCTGAGTCGAGCTGAACCGGGGGGATTACGGCTCGCTTTCTTCTGACGGGTCAGCCCGCCTCGGCGGAGCGGGGCGGGGTGGGGCGGGGCGGGGACGGGACGGCGGTGGATGGCGCTTTATCTCGTCTGCGATCAGGCGGGGAGCTCTGGAAGGGTCAGAAGTTAGGGTTTAACCAGGGTCGCGTTACACCTTTTTAATGCAGTGGCTGAAGTGGAGATTTACGGAGGTTCCGGAAATTTCCCCCTCTCCCCCCCCCCCCCCCCCCCACCCGCCTCTTTGTCCAGCCCAGGGTCAGTAGTGTGAAAATACTCCGGTGATCTCAACGAAAAGTCAACTGCTATCTCTCCTGTCCCAGCCAGAGCTGGCCGAGGTCCTGGGGGGGGGGGTGCCAGATCAGTGGAGCACCCCCCCATGAGGAGGAGTTGGACGGTGTGAAAGGAAGAGGGGAAATGAGGGGATCGCAGTCCTGGCTCACATAAAGGAGGGATGTGTGGTGGAGCCAGCCCTCCTCTGCTGGGATCAAAGCTGTTTCTCGTTTTCAGATAAATTAATTTCTGCGGTGACGACTTCCTTTGCGTGCGAGGCGTCTTCCTCCCTTCTTGTGGTTTCGCCCCGCTCTGTTTAGACACCTGAAAGATGTCAAGACGAGACGGGGGGGGGGGGGGGGGGGCCGGGGGGAGGGCCGGGCGCAGGGCTTGGGTCGACCTGGCCGCAAAAAGGGTTGCGATCACTCGCCCTGGAGGAGAGCAGATGCTGGAAGTGATCTGGGGGGAGGGGGGCAGCATCCCATCCCATCCCGTCATCTGGAACTTGGCTCGCAAGTAGGGCAATTAGAGCCTTTGTGCAGTCAACAGTCTGCACCTTCTATTCTCTGTGTTATTCCCCTCTCTCTTAGAGAAACATGAAAGAGCAGGGTGTTTTTCCCTCTGTTTACTGTGTAGAGTAGGTGGAATGAGCAGGTTACCTCAGGGAGAAGCTAAATTGTCTCGCACCCTCCTTGTACGTTCGCAGGCATGTCAAAATGGAGACGACATGCCTGGATTTGCATCGTCTTGCTCTGTGGTCTTTTCCTTTTGAAGGGTCGTCCTGGTGACTGATGAAGGCTCTGGACACTGCGCGTCCCACTTGAGGTTCACTCGAGACGTTGTTAGCCATTCTTAGCCTGTCAGACAGGAGAGCTCCTGCAGTCAGCTAGCTCGGAGCTCAACCCATGTCCTGGCACCTCTCCTTTTTGGGAGGGGTGTATCCCCCTTCGCTCCCATCCACCCCCCACTGACGGGTGGTGTTCCCCGAGCGGTGCCCCCCGAGGTTAGACCCGAGTTGCCGTGCCCCCCCCTTGGGTGCGGGGGGCGTATTCCGGGAAACCGCAGATAGGCCGGATAATGGTGCACACAAGGCTCATTCTGAGGGCCCGTCTACTGCATTAGCACTCTGGAGCCACAGGTTCACATACATCATGTGCTCTAATGGATGGGCTTTTAGCAGCCGTTTGTAGTCGTGGTATGCTGAGAGCCATGTTCATTAACATAGACCCCCCCCCACCTCCCCCCGACCTTCTGAGGTTCCATTCTCCTCTCTTACTTTGGCCCACGATTCTGTTTATCTCAAATTGCTTTTGTTTCAGTTGAAAGTGCTTAGCAATATTTCATTCCTGGACAGTCGTACAAGTCAGAAGGTTTCAAAGAGTGTTCATTCATTAGTTTTTTTTTTTTTTTCTATTTTCTTCTAAAGATGCAAAAAAAAATTAAATTCATTTTTTAAAAATGGCACAATAACAAGTAATGACATGTCCTAACGCAACCAGCGGGAGTACAGCCAATGGTGACATGTCCCGCCTCCTGAAGAAGGATGAGACGTGCTTAATCGACGAAGGCCAATGCTTGTACGTAACTAAGGGTCTGGCAGTGAGAGGGGAGAAAGAGAGAGAGAGACCGAGAGAGAGGGCGGTTGTGGTGGCGAACGGGAGTTGGGTGCGCTGTGCTTCGTCACACCACAGGCCCCCGTACTTGGCATCTACGGCTTGTGTCACGGCCCCAGCCCCGGGGAATCCTGGGAAGTTTTAGCGCGATCTCTTTTGAAGACGGCTGAGTGGATGACTGTGGCCGTGTGACCCCCCCCCCCCCGGTTTGAAACAGACCTCTTCCAGATGGCTGAGCTCAGGCCCGGGCCCAGCCAAGCGTCTTCCCGGCGGCCATGTTCTTCCTCACGCGTCGGGGCCTGATGGTCGGGAAACACGAAACGCAGGATCCGCCGAAACCCTAATGATGTCAGTGGCGGCGCGGAACTAGTTTCCGTGGCGCTGTGCGCCAAGGCGAACGTGCGTGCACATATATGTGGAGTGCGTGCCCGGGTTTACAAAATAAAGGGGGGGAAAAAACGGGTTTAAATAAAAACACTTGGGGGTTTTCTGTCATCGCGGAAGGATTCGAGGATTCTGATCTTAGTGTGGGTTTTTCGTTAGCCCCGCCAGAGCAGTATGGAAGCATTTGATCATGGTAGTGTCCTGGGTGTGCCCTGAACATTAGCTTAATTGTTCCCTGTCCGTTGGGGTAAGCGGATGCTTTTAAAACGTGCCATGTGCAGTGGAGCGGAGATGTTGGACGTGGGGTGAGGCCGCCGTCGTCTGGCGGCGCGACTGTTTCTAAGGCGCATCACTGGAAGGCCGGTGGGAAGCATTGTGTTTTGGTTCTGTTTTTTTGTTTTTTTTGTTTTGCTTGTGGTTTTTTTTTTTCTTGCCAGATGAGGCTCAGGCCTGCTAGTGTTTTCCTCCTCATTTGTACGGGCTCCAGTAACGCGTCGTCGGCCGGTTGACGTAACGCCCTTCCGAGGAGTGAGGGGAAGCGGAGCGGGCGCCGGGCCTGCTCTGTTCGGTCCTCCCTGGCCTGCGGGTCTTTAGCGGTGCCGTCTGCGGTGGTTCAGAACCGCCGCCGTGGGCCGTGGAGGAATGTTCTGTGGAACAGCGCCTCGTTTCCTCCACCGTGTACCACTGGAGCAATTGTGGAGAGACCGCTGGAGCAATCGAGTGTCCTAAATTGAGTCGGATTCTTAATTCCATGAAATTTGTACAGCGATTTGATGGACTTCTAGTTTTAGAAGTTCTGAAAGTCGGCCTTGCGCAACAGCGGACCAGCTTGTGAAATTTTGCTCACTGCAGATTTTTAGTGCTGAAAATTGGCCCACTGTCCACCACCGTGGGGTGTAAGAGGGACTGCAAGAGGTCCACAGTGAACGGGTTGAGAATTGTGTTGTGGAGAGAGCTTGGCAGATCCCTGTTCCTTGATTATGTCCCATTTCTCTGGTCCTAATTTTACCCCAGAAGGACATCCACACCTCTCCTGTCATGAGAGCCAGTTGGGATCTGTTCAACTGATGAGCTGATGAACTCTTTCAAGCTCTGCTCCAACCCCCCCTTCCCCCCCCATGCCCCGGTACTCTTCACTTTAGACAAAACCTCACGGGTAATCGTTTGCAGCCTCTTGTGTTTGGAAGCAGTTTGGGCTTCTTTGATTCTTCGGGTTGCGGATCAGTTTGAAAGGCATTGTGGGAAGGGAAGCATCCGATGATGATGATGGTCCGGAAGCGCCGCCGGCCGGCTAATGGAGCGCATGTGAGCGTTTATCTGCATGACGCTGCGCAGGGCTAGTTTTTTTTTCCCCCTCCTTGTCCCCCCATCTTCAGCCTCTGCTCCTGTGAAAGAGGAGCTCGCAGTGGTACCTGGGTATACAGGTGACCCCGTTTACAGGTGAGAGAAATTCCAACATGTCGTTGAAGGTTGGACTTGCAAGACAGCTTTGTTTGTATAGCACATTTCATACACTGGGGCAGTTCAAAGTGCTTTACAGAGTAAACACAGAGGGCCCTGTTTCTCTCTCTCTAATGCTTTGGCTGGCCCTTAAGCAGGCCGTAAGGCTGGTTCCTTCTTAATTCGGTGGACGGAGACGGGCTTGTGGCCCCATAGACGCAGACACAGATGGAGGTGCTGGTAGGCCGGGCACGTCTCTCTGTAAGGCCGCATAGCTCCTGATATGAACTCAGTCATCCAGGCAGTTGTTGTTGACTAAGCCAGCCTGTCTGTGTTTAGAGCGCTCTCTCTCCACTCAGCTCCCACCCCCTTCCCTCTCTCTGAGAGTTGGGAGTGGCCAACGGCAACAGAGACGCTCCCTGTTTAACACCGGGGTGCGTGGCTGATGAACGAAGCGGCTCTGTTTCGCAAGGCGCCGAATGATCATTTTAACCCCGGCGTTCTGGGTTTGGGGTGTGGGGGGGGGGGGGGTGAGGTGGGGTGCTCGCTCGGCGTTAGCCCAGGATGGCCGGCGGGCCTCGCCCCCATCTGGATCCGGACTGGTCCGATTCGTCACCGCGGTGACGAACCTGCGGTGTTCTGGTGGGCAGGGCTCCTCCGGGCCTCCTCAGACGGAACAAAGGGGATTAGAGGAGCGATTTCACGCTAGCAGCAGATGGCGGGAGATATTCGGTGGCGAGGCTTGGCACTCGAGGGGTCCAGGCTGGTGTTTGAGCCAAAGACGTTCTCCAGCGAGAAGGTCTGGACCCTCCCCCAGGTGGGTTCTGTCTTCCCAGCTCTCTCCTACTCTTCCTTTTGTGAGGCTCTGGACCATTGAGCTTCAGGTTCGGTCCCTGTGATTGGTGGGTGTTACCGAGCCCCCTTTGAGCACCAGTATGTGTGCCTAACCAGTTAATATTAATCAAATTTTGATCTATTTCCCAATACTAAACCACTTAGAAAAACCTCTGAAGGGACTTTCCTCAGAAACGTCTGACTACTGCTCTCCCCTGAGAATGAAGGAAGTGATTCATTCCCCCGACCGGCAGGTGTTGCAGCTCTAACGCTGTACGTTAGCAGGACGACTGGGTGAAGTCTGAGGGCTAATGACACGCGTGACTGGCAGCGAGCGCGTGTCCACATTCATGGGGCGACATAGCTCAGGAGGTAAGAGCAGTTGTCTGGCAGTTGGAGGGTTGCCGGTTCGATCCCCCGCCCTGGGCGTGTCAAAGTGTCCCTGAGCAAGACGCCTAACCCCTAATTGCTCCCAACGAGGTGATTGGCACCTTGCATGGCAGCCTTTCACCGTTGGTGTGTGTGTGTGAATGGGTGAATGAGAGGCATCAATTGTAAAGCGCTTTGGATAAAAGTGCTACATAAATGCAGTCCATTTACCATCCATATACCATATCCGTTCTCTGAACATTTTTCCACATGGGGATGACTTACCCTGCCCAGTCGTACCTGGATCTGAATGACCGCCTTTCTCCAATGAGTACGTACCTCCCTCCCAATCAACAGCATGGGGGAAATCCTAGCGACTGATCACAGACTGTTCCAGTCTCGCTCTTACACCTGAATATGTGTGCTGAGAGGGGAGGAAAAACATCGGCTAGACTGAGGAATGGGCCTGTTGGCAAAAGAGTTCTGCTTTTCCGAACGGCAAGATTAATAATCTGAGAAATCAGTCTTAAAGCAAATGCTTGCAATTATCCTTGCGGTTGGAAACCACAAATTGTGTACTTTAACCAAAATGAGCAGCGTTTTTTTACATTCAGACCACTGTCTTAGATCAGCGGGGATGGAAGGAGTGAGAGAAATCTCATTGACTCTGCAGACTGAGGTGACTGAACAGGGCTGTCTGTGCAGTGAATGGATGTGGGAGAATGGCTGTGATAATGGATGTGAGAGAATGGCTGTGCTGAAGGATGGAGATGTGGGGCAGTGGCTATGCTGATGGATGGAGATGTGGGGCAGTGGTTGCTCCTGGTAACAGGGCTGTCTGTGCAGTGAATAGATGTGGGAGAATGGCTGTGCTGATGGATGGAGCTGTGGGGCAGTGGTTGCTCCTGGTAACAGGGCTGTCTGTGCGGTGAATAGATGTGGGAGAATGGCTGTGCTAATGGATGGAGATGTGGCAGCTCCTGGTAACAGGGCTGTCTGTGCGGTGAATAGATGTGGGAGAATGGCTGTGCTAATGGATGGAGATGTGGCAGCTCCTGGTAACAGGGCTGTCTGTGCGGTGAATAGATGTGGGAGAATGGCTGTGCTGAAGGATGGAGATGTGGCAGCTCCTGGTAACAGGGCTGTCTGTGCGGTGAATAGATGTGGGAGAATGGCTGTGCTAATGGATGGAGATGTGGCAGCTCCTGGTAACAGGGCTGTCTGTGCGGTGAATAGATGTGGGAGAATGGCTGTGCTAATGGATGGAGATGTGGCAGCTCCTGGTAACAGGGCTGTCTGTGCGGTGAATAGATGTGGGAGAATGGCTGTGCTGAAGGATGGAGATGTGGCAGCTCCTGGTAACAGGGCTGTCTGTGCGGTGAATAGATGTGGGAGAATGGCTGTGCTAATGGATGGAGATGTGGCAGCTCCTGGTAACAGGGCTGTCTGTGCGGTGAATAGATGTGGGAGAATGGCTGTGCTAATGGATGGAGATGTGGCAGCTCCTGGTGCTCATTCTCCACAGATGGGCTTCAAGGCCGTCCTGCAGCCTCCCGGCCTCGTATAAATATTTACTGAGGACTTCCGTCTGATTGAAAGGTCCTGAATGAGGACTTCAGTCACTTTTTAACTGACTCACGTTGTGGCTGTGTGTGTGCATGCGTGTGTGTGTGTGTGTGTGTGTGTGTGTATGTGTGTCTGGATCTGTGTGTGTGTGTGTGTGTGTGTGTGTGTGTGTATGTGTGTCTGGATCTGTGTGTGTGTGTGTGTGTGTGTGTGTGTGTGTATGTGTGTCTGGATCTGTGTGTGTGTGTGTGTGCGTGTGGGTATGTGTGCGTGTGTGTGTGTATGTGTATGTGTGTCTGGATCTGTGTGTGTGTGTGTGTAACGCGCAGCGCTGACCCGTAGAGCACACGCGTGTGTTTTCTGTGCGCTGATCCTGGTAATGTGCGTGCTGTGTTTGCCCACCTGTGCTGTCTCCAGGGCTGCACGCAGGTGGTCTGGAGGAATCCACCGGGGGGGGGTGGGCTTGTCCGCTACCGCGTGGCGTTTTGACAGCAAGCGTCAGACCCCTGTCACGCGCCTGATTACTGATTATGGTGCTGCCGTGGTGACAGGCTGGAGGGTGGGGGCAATGTAGGAGAAGGCTGGGGGGCTTGTCAGTCATAGCCAGAGGCCCCCCCCCCCCCCCGCCCAAACTCGCGTGCGCCTCTCCAGCGCTCCCTTACCTCCCTTCGTGTCCGGACATGGCCTCGCCCCGCTGGTGGGCTGTCTGCACTGAGCACGCTCAGTCAGAGGAGAGAGGAGAGAGTAGGGTGCGTGCGTGCGTGTGTATGTGTGTGTGTGTGTATGTGTGTGTATTTCTCTATGTGGTGAAAAACTCAGCAAAGGCCTGAACGCACCCTGAGGTGTATTGCTCTATGGGCGTGACCAGTGTATAATAATTAGTTACTGAACAGACTTATGTTTCTAAAAACGACACCAAACCAGCTATTCCTGCTCAACACATTAACCCACCCACAAACCCGCTTCGCACCCCCCCCCCCCCGCTCACCCACCCCACACTGACCTGCTCCACACTAATACCCCCTCCCCCCACTGACCTGCCGCACACTCACCCACCCCACACTGACCCCCCCACGCTGAGCAGAGTGGGGAGGGCCCTCTGCAGGGCTCTTGGAGCTGGCTGATCTATGCGCTGCTGTGTACACAGCCCAGCAGGCCCAGGTGTAGCAGTCTGCTCACTGATGACAGGAAGCCGTTTGTTCTGCCCCGTCTTCAGACTGGACGGGTGGGGGGGGGGAGGGGGGGAGCGGGGTTCTGACATTCTGCAGGTCCCTCGTCCCTTTTACCCTCTTTGATGATCCTGGGATGCAGGTCCTGACCCCTGTGTGTCTGTAAGGGGGGTGGGGGGGGGAGTAGCGCACCCCGCAGCTGCGGATGGACGGAGCCCGTGTCATCGTTCAGACGAATTTATGCCACTCGCGGGCGGGGCGGTGGAGACGTGGATGGCTCAAGTACGCTCTGGAGGTAACGGGTTCGAGACGAATGCCAGACCCGCGACCGGGCCAGGGGGGAGGGAGTGCGGGGGGCGGGGTGGGGGGCAGGCTGTGAATTTGAACTGTGTTCCTCAGATTTGGCCCCAGAGGTCCCCTGGCTCCTTATCCACGCGGTATGAAAAAAGCTACCGTGATCGTTTGCACGACCGGGACGCTGGCCGTGGATTCGCTCTCATGTGAAAGGGAAGTGACTTCCCCGAAGCCTTCCCTGGGGGGCCACTCTTCACCGCACTGTTTACCCCATCAGCGCGATTAGGAAGTGATCCGTGATTGAATTGTTCCGGTGTGTTCTATTAAAAGCCATAATTCGGTATCTTTGGCCAGGAAGCGGGACGGACGGAAACGTTTTCCTGTCGCGGTTCATTCCTGGGTGGTTGGCTGCGGGTCCGATACGCGGCCGCGTGCGAAGGGTTCGTTTGCCGGAAAGGGAGGGGGATTAGTTGGTCAGATCATTATTTATTATTTTTTTTGAGTGGAGAACGACTCACAGACAGTAATAGAAGTGCGTTCTATGCAAAGCAACAAGCATAGGGAAACAATTTATTATTTATTTATTTATTTTTATTTTTTTTAAAGGTGCCAGCTCATAAAGCTGTAACCTTAATGGAAATTTGGGAAGATGGCGTTTTTTGTTTTTCCTCCGTAGAGGGGCCATCTCATCTGCTGCGTTTTTGCGGACGGGCCCCCAGGTCAGCGTTCCTCCTGCTTTCTGTGAGACTGCGGCCGCACCTGGGGGCTTGTGGGTATAAACGGGGCGGATAGCACAAGTTCAAGGGCCCCTCTGTGTGGAATGGCCCCTGAGTGGGGGGGACGACAGGCGGCGATTGATTGGTGGGTTATCGCACTTCAATCACGCTCTGTTGCTGTGGTGATATTCAGCTCCTTTTATGGGCATATCTAGGAACGAGGGAGATGTTTTTGTCTAAATGAAATGCATTTCTGAAACCTTTTTTCAGAGCTTGGTTCATTCTTCTTTTCTCTCTTCTCCTTCTCTCTCTTCCTCCCTCTATTGTCTCTAGTTTCCTCCGCCCTAGTGTTGTCTTGGTCTGAGATTGCGTTTCAGAAGGAAGCGCTGCTCTGGAAGCAGACTGTCAGTCAGGGTCCTGCATCATGACCCAGCAGTTTGCACATGGGTCCCAATCGCACAGCTCACAAGTCTAAATGGTAAAAAAAGAAAAGGTAACCGGTAAGGAAGGGGGGGATTTGGGACGGGACGGGGCGGAGGGTGGACGGCGGGGCGTGGAGAGGGGCGAGGGTAATTAACGAGCCAGCTGGCTGCTTTGGCTTCCCTGGTGCCGCAATCCCGAAATTTTCTGAACCAGCAGATAAACGCCATTTGTGTCCTAGTCCTTCATGTCCGTGTTACTCCTGTGTGTCTTTCCTGGTTTATTTATTTTTTTTTGGTGGGTGATTAAAGCGGGGTGTTGCGTAACGTGGAAAGGCCCGGGCGGGCGTCCTGCCTGTCCCTTTATCCTCTACCTGCATGACACAGCCCGCAAAAAGGAAACTTCATCCCTCTCTTCTTCCTGTTTTTTTCTTTCTTTTTTGTAGCAAGGCAACTGGCAGCATGCTTCCTTTAAATACGGGGTTGTGTGTGTGTGTGTGTGTGTGTGTGTGGGGGGGGTCTATGTTATAGTACAAAAGGAGGCCCCCATGTTGGGCCTGAGTGGTGTGTTTGATAACATCGACAGGTGTGGGGAAGCACGCTGTTCTGCCTGGTGGTGTCTGGGATTTGGGAGGAGGTACAGAAGGAGGTGCTGTAGTTCTCAGTCCCGATTTAAGAGAGTTCAGTTAAGGAGAGGTTTTTCAGTGGTGGGGAAGGCTATGGAGGTCAGGCCAGGTGAAACCCCTACCGTTTCCTGTTTTCATACACTCTTTCATTTACACATTCACCCCATCATCTCACCTGCAATCATCTGAGAGAGAGAGACAGAGAGAGAGAATGGAAGCAAAGACAGTAGAGAAAGATGAGAGGGGCAAAGGAGACCACAGACTGAGAGAGGGAGAGATTGAGGCTGTCTGAGCAGGAGAGAGAGCGAGAGAGATTGAGGATGAGCAGGAGAGAGAGGGATTGAGCCTGACTGAGAGAAGAAGAGAGAGAGAGGATGGGACCATGAGCTGAAGAAGACCAGAGCTGACAGAAGAGGAAACATATATGAAGGGACGATTAGTGACTGGCTTTTTCTTTGCCTTTTTCAAAAGTTTTCTCTCCTCTGTGGCTCATTTGAGCAGCCAATCACAGCGCTTGCAGGTAAACGGTATGGCAGTGGAAAGCTGCCATTGGTGGTGCAAACATGGCATGGGCGGGCCTGACGAGCAGACAGGCTTACCCGCCGCCTGGACTCACCCTCACCGTACGCGTTTAACCGTCCCTGCCCTCCCTGTCCCCCCTGCCCCCCCCCACCGCTGGGACTGCAAACGCTGACCCTTCCCCCTCCTCAGGGTCAGAGCCCTCGAACCCGCGCTCCGAGGCTGCTGGTCTGAGAGAGCGGTGTCAGCTTCCTCTTTCCGGCTCTTTCCGGCTGCGGGGTCATCGTCCCTGGAAAACGCTCCCACACGTCCTGGGGTGGGGGGGGGGCATTTATCCTCAAGAAACGACAAGCTGCTGACAGCTTACTCAACCCCCCCCCTCCCCCAAACCCCCGTTCTAGGACCATATCTGGCTGGGATATCGCCTGATGGGGAGAGGGGGAGAGAGACAGAGAAAAGACTCTTTTTGCAGACTCTTCATAAATTATTGTTACTTATTTATTTAGTTATTTTTGGTTTTAATTTTCGATGGCAGCTGGCGTTTCGTTTGATCAGGCTAGTGTGCGAAGCGCAATGTGGAATGGAGCATTAACCCGATCGCATTTCCCATGGTCTGGCTTCAGTCCAGAAACGCATCCTTGCCCTGTCCAATCAGAGGGGAAGGAAAGAAATAATAGAAATGTCTCCATCGCTGATTATGGGTTGTGTGTATGTGTGTGTTTTTTATTTATTCTTTTCCATCGGTGATCTGTGGCCCGTTGAACTGCATCGGAATGCTTCACTGTTAGCGCCAAAGTAATTAGCGCTTTTGTGCCGAATCAGCGTTTTTACTCTAGTCCAGCCCAAGTGATGGTTGAGAGAAGACTGGATCCTCCCCCTCCTCTCTCTTTCTCGTGGTTGTTTGCGTGTGTCTGCGTGTGTGCATGCGTGTGTGTATGCGAGACGAGCTGGAGCACGTATGGGTGTGTGTGTGTGTGTGTGTGTTTTCGCAAACTGTTGCGGGTAAGCTTGTTGCAAAGACCTCCAGACAGTTCACAGAGTGTCCAGGTTTCTCTTGTTCTGTATTCGCACATTTAGCAGGATGGACACTGCCTGCCTGTGTTTCCTCTGATACGCACAGTAAGTAGCAGGAGGCTGGTTGTACCTGGGCAGTGCTGTAGCCTGAGCTTGAGTGTGTGTTTCTTTATGGTGTTGTGGGCAGGCAGGCGTGCCGGCCCCCTGGGTGTGAACGTGGGCTCTGATTGCGGAATGCCGTTTCCCGGACAGCCGCTGACCCCTGACCCCCCGTCCTGGCACGTTCCCGTGTTCTGCGCGAAAGACGCCAAACAATCGGCGGGTCGTTCACGGGCCGTGTGCGTCCGGGAATGCACACGCGTGTGCGAGCGGGCGTACGTGTGCGAGCTCCAACCCCCCGGCGAAGGTAGAGGAAGCGCGCACCTGTGTCCTGGGGCAGGGCGGGGGTGACGGGTCGCTCACGAGCATTGGTGGTAATAAAGCGGCTCCCTCAGCAGCCCTCCCCCCCCGCCACATCGACACACAGCCACGATAAGAGAGTCAGAGTTCTTTCAGAGTGCCAGGATGAAGCCGGCCAGACCTTTTCCCTCTGACTCTTCAGGCCAGACCTTTTCCCTCGGACTCTTCAGGCCAGACCTTTTCCCTCTGACTCTTCAGGCCAGACCTTTTCCCTCTGACTCTTCATGCCAGACCTTTTCCCTCTGACTCTTCAGGCCAGACCTTTTCCCTCTGACTCTTCAGGCCAGACCTTTTCCCCCTGACTCTTCAGGCCAGACCTTTTCCCTCTGACTCTTCAGGCCAGACCTTTTCCCTCTGACTCTTCAGGCCAGAACTTTTCCCTCTGACTCTTCAGGCCGGACCTTTTCCCTCTGACTCTTCAGGCCAGACCTTTTCCCCCTGACTCTTCAGGCCAGACCTTTTCCCTCTGACTCTTCAGGCCAGACCTTTTCCCTCTGATTCTTCATGCCAGACCTTTTCCCTCTGACTCTTCAGGCCAGACCTTTTCCCTCTGACTCTTCAGGCCAGACCTTTTCCCTCTGACTCTTCAGGCCAGACCTTTTCCCTCTGACTCTTCAGGCCAGACCTTTTCCCTCTGACTCTTCAGGCCAGACCTTTTCCCCCTGACTCTTCAGGCCAGACCTTTTCCCTCTGATTCTTCATGCCAGACCTTTTCCCTCTGACTCTTCAGGCCAGACCTTTTCCCTCTGACTCTTCAGGCCAGACCTTCTCCCTCTGACTCTTCATGGAAACCCTCTGTTTGTCCTCCACTTTTCACTAGACGCTTAAGGTTGACTTTAGAAAGATGTCTGACTTCAGCCCCTGAGAACAAGAATGGATAATAAGCGTACGGCTGACATTTACAAAGTAAAAAAATAAATAAAATAAGATGCATGGGACATGAGGGCATTGATTCGTAGATGAAAGGGAGAGAGCCGTGCAGAGGATGTTCACCGGTGAGTTGAGAATAGTTTTGGGCGGCAGTGCTACTCTCGTCAATCCCATCATCCCCCTCTTCTGAGAGGCTCTGTGATCACGGGGCCGTTTGACTGGACACGTCGACAGGGTAACACAAACTTGGGAGGGGTGTGCTGACGGATCCTGTCGCGTTTAGGTTGGGGGGGGGGGGGGTGATGGAGCGCAGGGGCCCCTTCAGATGGCGTCGCTCAGCACCACTCAAAAGTTTAACCTCCTTCAGGGGAGGTCCCGGGGCCCTGTGGCAGCTCCATATCGGGACGTCATCTGCGGAGGGGCCTGGCCGAGCCGTCCCAGCGAAGGGCTCTGCAGAGGAAGGGGCTCCAAATATAAACACACTCCCTCTGTCCCATATACCTCACACTCACTCTCTATCTCACCCTCTGTCCCATATACCTCACACTCACTCTCTATCTCACCCTCTGTCCCATATACCTCACACTCACTCTCTATCTCTCCCTCTGTCCCATATACCTCACACTCACTCTCTATCTCTCCCTCTGTCCCATATACCTCACACTCACTCTCTATCTCTCCCTCTGTCCCATATACCTCACACTCACTCTCTATCTCTCCCTCTGTCCCATACACCTCACACTCACTCTCTATCTCTCCCTCTGTCCCATACACCTCACACTCACTCTCTATCTCTCCCTCTGTCCCATACACCTCACACTCACTCTCTATCTCTCCCTCTGTCCCATACACCTCACACTCACTCTCTATCTCTCCCTCTGTCCCATATACCTCACACTCACTCTCTATCTCTCCCTCTGTCCCATACACCTCACACTCACTCTCTATCTCTCCCTCTGTCCCATACACCTCACACTCACTCTCTATCTCTCCCTCTGTCCCATATACCTCACACTCACTCTCTATCTCTCCCTCTGTCCCATACACCTCACACTCACTCTCTATCTCTCCCTCTGTCCCATACACCTCACACTCACTCTCTATCTCTCCCTCTGTCCCATACACCTCACACTCACTCTCTATCTCTCCCTCTGTCCCATACACCTCACACTCACTCTCTATCTCTCCCTCTGTCCCATACACCTCACACTCACTCTCTATCTCTCCCTCTGTCCCATACACCTCACACTCACTCTCTATCTCTCCCTCTGTCCCATATACCTCACACTCACTCTCTATCTCTCCCTCTGTCCCATATACCTCACACTCACTCTCTATCTCACCCTCTGTCCCATATACCTCACACTCACTCTCTATCTCACCCTCTGTCCCATATACCTCACACTCACTCTCTATCTCTCCCTCTGTCCCATATACCTCACACTCACTCTCTATCTCTCCCTCTGTCCCATATACCTCACACTCACTCTCTATCTCTCCCTCTGTCCCATATACCTCACACTCACTCTCTATCTCACCCTCTGTCCCATATACCTCACACTCACTCTCTATCTCTCCCTCTGTCCCATATACCTCACACTCACTCTCTATCTCACCCTCTGTCCCATATACCTCACACTCACTCTCTATCTCACCCTCTGTCCCATATACCTCACACTCACTCTCTATCTCTCCCTCTGTCCCATATACCTCACACTCACTCTCTATCTCTCCCTCTGTCCCATACACCTCACACTCACTCTCTATCTCTCCCTCTGTCCCATACACCTCACACTCACTCTCTATCTCTCCCTCTGTCCCATATACCTCACACTCACTCTCTATCTCTCCCTCTGTCCCATATACCTCACACTCACTCTCTATCTCTCCCTCTGTCCCATACACCTCACACTCACTCTCTATCTCTCCCTCTGTCCCATACACCTCACACTCACTCTCTATCTCTCCCTCTGTCCCATACACCTCACACTCACTCTCTATCTCTCCCTCTGTCCCATACACCTCACACTCACTCTCTATCTCTCCCTCTGTCCCATATACCTCACACTCACTCTCTATCTCTCCCTCTGTCCCATACACCTCACACTCACTCTCTATCTCTCCCTCTGTCCCATACACCTCACACTCACTCTCTATCTCTCCCTCTGTCCCATATACCTCACACTCACTCTCTATCTCACCCTCTGTCCCGCACACACCACACTCCCTCTCTCTCTCTCTCTCTCTCTCTCTCTCTCTCTCTGTGTCCCATACACACCGCCCTTCCATACCAGGGGCATTTATAAACACTCCACAGAGTGCTCTCAGACTGAAGGCTCAAAAATACATACACACACACACACATGCTCACACACTCACACACACACACACACACACACTCAGGAGTCATCAGTCTGCTATGACGGGCAAAGCGGGGTGTATATCCCCCAGCCTAGCGCACTAATGAGTGCATTAACCCCGTCTGGAATGTCGCCATTAATTAAGGCGCTAACTGCTCAGGAGCGAGGCCAGAGCGGCTGTGGGAAAGGAATCCGTCCAATGAGCTGGCTCGGTTTGTTTACGGCGGGCTGGAATCATGCTATCGCGTAGTCCCGGCTGTTTGGTTTCTCCGGAAAGCCGAGGCGCGGCGAGATAAGCGCGGTGCGGAGGAGCGTGACTCAGCCGGAGCCGTCTGCTCGCGTCAGCGGAGAGCTGCAGGAGGCGGGGCATGACCGCCGCGCCGCGCCGCCGCCGCCGCGAGACCAGCTAACCCGACACGGCCGCGCGCCGCCGGTCACGGGGCGTACAGGAGCCCGTGCGTCGCTCGACAGAGTGTGCTGCTTTTCCGCTCGGTGCGACGGTGGCAGCGGGGCGGTGTGTGCGTGCGTGTGTGTGTGTGTGTGTGTGTGTGTGTGTGTGTGTGTGAGTGTGAGCGAGCGCGTGTGAGCGTGTGTGTATCGTGTGTGTGTCTGCGTGCGTGCGTGTTGTCTGTGTGCTTGTGGCCATGCACGTGTGTGTAGGAATTTGAGGATGGGCTACTCCACTGGAGATCCATCATGGCCGCCTGACAGCTTCACTACTGCTCTGGTTTGTGTCCTGCCTGCCAGGTTGGCTGGAGTGACGGAGGGGGCAGGGGTGTGTGACCCTGGCGGAGGGCAACAGCCCAGTCCCAGCACTGGTGGGGCTAACGTTAATGCTAATGCTCGCCCTGGTGGAGGGCAGCAGCTCAGTCCCAGCACTGGTGGGGCTAACGCTAATGCTAACGCTCGCCCTGGTGGAGGGCAGCAGCTCAGTCCCAGCACTGGTGGGGCTAATGCTAATGCTCGCTCTGGTGGAGGGCAGGAACTCAGTCCCAGCACTGGTGGGGCTAACGCTAATGCTAACGCTCGCCCTGGTGGAGGGCAGCAGCTCAGTCCCAGCAGTGGTGGGGCTAACGCTAATGCTAACGCTCGCCCTGGTGGCGGGCAGCAGCCCAGTCCCAGCAGTGGTGGGGCTAATGCTAATGCTAACGCTTGCCCTGGTGGCGGGCAGCAGCCCAGTCCCAGCAGTGGTGGGGCTAATGCTAATGCTAACGCTTGCCCTGGTGGCGGGCAGCAGCCCAGTCCCAGCAGTGGTGTGGCTAATGCTAACGCTTGCCCTGGTGGAGGGCAGCAGCTCAGTCCCAGCAGTGGTGGGGCTAAAGCTAATGCGTGCTCTGGCGGAGAGCAGCAGCCCGGTGCTGTAGTAACAGCCTGGCTAGTGGTAGGGCAGAAGTAAAGCAGGCCTGCGCAGTATTAATTGGCTAATTAACATGAGGACTGCACAGAGCTCATTAATCTAGAGAGGACAGGGCCAGATGACTCACTGCCAACAGCCCAGAGCCCAGCACTCTGAGCCCAGGAGAAAGCTCACTCAACCCAGCATGCACTGCT
>CM077285.1:65089970-65117470 GCA_039654925.1 Anguilla pacifica | reverse complement strand
TGTTTTGCTTTAGTGCTGCACGTTGATCCTTCTCATAAACTTGCCTGTTTTCCACTGAATCGGGATCAGAAAGTTATTTTTGCCTTCAAGCTATTTTCTCAGTTATTACAGTCCTAATTGCAGTTGGTTCATCGGAATTCATTGGATTCATACACGCGAGTTACACCCATCCAGTAATAACAGAAAACAGTTATTTGTCAGTTATTTGTTTCTGAGCTCTGGAAGTAGGCCGAAAGAAACTGTGTGTGTGTGTGCGTGTGCGCGCGTGTGTGTGTGTGTGCGCGTGCGTGTGTGTTAACAGAGACCGGCTGAGTGCTCGAGGCTTTTTCGGTGGGGAAAGATGTGGCGCTACAGGGGGATGCCGCAGAACATGCCGGCCTGCGACACAGCTGGATCAGGCAGCGCTCGGTAGCTTTTAGCAAAGCGTTGACTTTCTGAAGCTGTAATTTCCAGAACAGTGCAGATGGCTAATGCTGCCTGACTGCAGAAACGGTCATAATTTTCACTCCCAATGTCTTTGAGCTGGCCAGCACACATCTTTGCGGTATTTTAGCCCTCTGCTTCTGTTAGCTACCCAAAAAGATTGCCCACAACTAGAGAACTGACGCTGGTGTTTGTTGGAATAGACGTCTACCTCCCCAATTCGAAAGATTGTAGCGGTAACAGGAAGTGAGCCTGGCTGTTAACGGGAAGTAGGTTTGCTGAAGGAGAAAGGGAGTCATGGGATGGATGGTGGAAAGGCTCTATCCTGGTGCCGTGTGACCAGCGCTCTGTCCCCCCGTGTCCTGTGAAAGAGGGGAATTCTTTACACTCCCATTGTAGCGGCATGTGGTTCAGTCAGGGGAGAAATTTGGGGTTCTGCTCGTGGAAAGCAGTGGGAAACAGATGGCTATTTACTATGGAATGGGTTTGTGAAGGGAACAGGTATAAATGCAACAAGGGCAGCAGCAGGAAGTGACATCACAACGCGCATTCGAGGCGAACGAGGTCCAGCCCAAACCGGAGGAAGCGCGTCTCGGACATCGTCGGCGTCGCGGCCGGCGTCCTGCGTCTGTGTCGCGTAGCTAATACGTAGCGCTCGTGCGTTGGGTTTGAGCTGCTGTGTAGCATTTCTGTACATCTGCTTTATTATTTCTTTTATTGCTCCTCAGTTTATTACCGTTACGGAGTGTCTAAACGGGCCTGGTTCTGGAGACCCCTGTGGGTCCCCCCCCGTCCCCAGCACACACCCTGAGCCCTGAGCTGGGGAAGGTTTTTGCTGACGCACATCTGGGGAGTAGTTTCCCCGTGGCATTATTAATGTGGGGGTCACCTCTCCATCACGCACCAGGCCTGCCTTCGCCTCCGCTGCCAGGAACACTAAACGTGAAAAAAAAACATCCATTAGCAGCTCACGGGTTCGACACTTTTGTGGCGGAGGTGGAGCGGACGTTTGAAAACCTTCCAAACTAAGTCCCCCCACCCAACCCCAGTCCCCCCTGTACCCCACACCCGGTGTGGAAGCCACGCATTTGTTACACTACTTCTCACTTTCCTGAACGTTAGATATGTAGCTGATGTAGCTAACTGATGAGATGGATAAGTGATGGATGCTGTCTGGTGTTTAACCCTTCAAGATCACACACGTCATTAGAATGTTTTTAACTTCAGCATTCTAGTGCTGATGTAACAGTCACTACTATATTTGAATGCTGTGGAGTTCTACAACTCTTAGAATTCCTTACAATTAGAATTTTGCGAAAAAAAATACAAACGTTGCACGAACATAGTCTCCAAAGGGTTAATGCCGTTATCGATGTGTGTGGAGAAGCTCTGAGAGATCGCTCTGCTCCCAGACCTGCCGTGCTGGACGGGGAGACACACAGACGGACTGACGGACTGACGGACAGCACCGTCTCAGATTAACGGGAGGATGAACACGCATCGTGTGTGAGTCCAGCGCTGTCAGTCCAGACTGCTCTCCAAGGCACCTGACGAAATATAAACGTCCTCCTCGCGAATTGCCCTGCGGACCACGAGAGCGCTTTGAAACGCGGAGCCCGTGGAGACGGCCGTGGAGACGGCCGCGGCGCAGCGAGTTAGCGGGCGGGGCGCGGGGAGCAGATAATCTGTTTATTAGCTCCTTTATGCGCTCCATACTGGCTGAGTAATGGCCCCGCTGCTGTCCGGGCGGAGCGGCTCTGTCTGTTTTCTGCGTTTAGGGACCGGAGGCCCAGCCGCACGCACGCGGGCGGGCGTGGGGGGGGGGGTTCGGCTCCCGCACCCCATGTGTTAGCGCTTTAGCCTCGCGTTTGGGACCCCGATGGGGGGGGGGCACGGCTGGGGCCCCCGGAGCAGATCATAAAAAGCGGGAGGGAAAACAATAAGCGGGTTTTCACATGGCGGCGCAGTCTCCCTCCCTCCATCCCTCCCTCCCTCCCTCCCTCCATCCCTCTGTCGCGGGGCTGATAGATTGGACACGCTGTGGCGTTCCGCTGCTTTTCCTGCAGGTGGCTGTGAGAGCGGCTGGCCCTGCTCCCCTCCCCCCCCCCCCGTCCAGCCCGCCGTGGTAACGGGCCCCCTGTCCGCTGACCCCGCTGGCCCCGCTGGCACCGCCGTGCCGTTAGGAAGGGTCTTTAACAGCCACGCTCAGCGCTGCGCCCGCAGATGTGCAACTCTCCGGAACTCTCCGGAACTGTCTTTGATGTGCGCTGGGCTGTGTGCAGATGCCTTCCCTTTGAGCACCCCAACACCCCCCCACCATCTCCCCCCCCCCCCCCGCACCATCCCCCCGAAAATACACAGGCCCTGCGTACATATGTTCAGTTTAATAACGTGTGAGCGTGTGTGTGTGTGTGCGTGTGTGTGTCTGTGTGTGTGTGAAGTCGTTGGGGCTTTGCTCTCACTCTGTATTTCCCTCTCCACCTCTCTTTCTCTCTGTATGTCTCTGTCCCTCTCTCTCTCTCTAGTATTTTGTTATAATGCCCTTCCTCTCCTCTCTTGTCTCCGCAGTACTTTGAGGTGCCGTTTGACTCCAACATGAACCGCACCAAGAACAGACCCCTGGTGAGGGGCCAGATCAGGTAGGTACCCCCCCCCTCCCCCCATGCTGCCAGCCTGCCTTTCTCACTTAAAATTAGCTTTATTGGCACAACCACTCAAATGTCTTCCCTCTGAGTTTATGACACACGCATGTTTCCTGGTTAAAACTCGCCCCCCCCCCCCTCGGCTGCAGAGAGCATTTTAGAAGTGGTTTATGTTTGAGAGAGAGGAGTCCAATGCTGGCCCACACCACTGCAGATTCCACCGTTCAAACAGAACCACCATTACGGAAAAAAGAGCTCATCCCACTGTGACTTCAAAACAGCAATTGTAACCCCCGCCCCCCCTCATTCACTGTACCTAGACAACCCCCCCCTCCCCAAATGCCCCAGAAAACCCTAACATGATCCACCGAAATGAAAAACACTAACTCAGGGAGCAGACACTTGCCAATTAGTTCCCTTAAAACATATATACTGGGTCCAGTGAACCCATACCAGCTATTTTGTTCTGCCAAGCCAACAAAACGACTGTCTTTGGCTCACCCAGCGAAACAAGAGAGAGAGAGAGAGAGAGAGAGAGAGAGAGAGAGAGAGAGAGAGAGAGACAGAGAGACTGAAGAAGAGAGAGAGACTTGAGGGTAAGAGATGGAGTGAGAGACTGAGGGAGGAAGAGACTTATGGTGTGAGAGGGAGAAAGAGCAAGAGACAGAGAGACAGAGAGAGAGGGAGAGAGAGCGAGAGGCTGAGGGAGAGGGACAGGGAGAGAGAGAGAGAGAGAGAGGGAGAGGGAGAGAGCAAGAGAGGCAGGGAGAGAGATGGAACATCTCAGATCAGCTTACGGTTGTTTTTGGTGAGGTGCCATAATCGGGTGTACGGTTGGGCTTAGCGTCCCCGCGCCTCTGTGCCAGCATTAGAAACAGTATCTCCCCCCCCCCCCCCCCCCCGTCACTCTCACACACCTGCCAGGTGTAACGGGAGCTCTGCGGGGAGGGGGAGGGGCTTCCCGCGTCCCTGCTGTTCAGGCGCTAGATAACCGCTCCGCTGTGGTCCAGTGAACCGCGTATCGACCGCGCTCGACCCGAATCTGAGAGCGCGACGGGACGCCCCGCTGTGTGCTCCCGGCCCCGCCCTCGCCCTCACCCGCCTGCGCCAGCCCGTCAGGGATCCGTGTGCGCCTGCTGATTTTCGGGGGGTGGGGACCCAGGGCCGTAAGTCTTATAATTCACCGTAAGGCAGTTTGAGGCAACGAAATATAAATATACAAGCACTCCATTCCATAAATATATGAAACGCTACACCGGGGGCTTGTGGGTAGTTGGGATTTAGCGTTTTGCAGGTGAAGATGGTAAACATTATCTCCCCCCCAACCAAAGGCCACTCTGCTCCAGTGGCTTAACCATTTCCTGTGCAAGAGAAGTTCCAGTTTTGTGCCTTAAAGCGTCTCTGGGTTAAAGTGAACTTGTGACACAAACAGCAGCTCAGCAGCTCAGCAGCTCAGGGTCACTGCTGTCTCGTATCCCGGGCCTGGGTCCCACTGGAGCCCGTGATTTGTGGGGTGGCGGGGGCGCGCCGGGGGGCTATGGGGTGGTCCCTGTGAGTGTTGCTGTACGGTCGCCGCTCGGCACCGTTTACGGGCCGCCCGCGCGCTGACGGGCCGGCCGACGTGGCGGAGGACGCGCTGTGTGACAGCGTCTGCCTGCGTCGCTACGGCGACCAGCTGCCGGCCCGAAGGCTCTGTCAAACAAGCGCCGCTCCCCGCGTTCCTCTCTTCTGCCTTCACCTCTCTCTCTCTCTCTCTCTCCCCCTCTGCCGTTTGTCTTCAAAATGGCCGCTCGTCGCGCGGAGGAATTTCAAACCCTGCAAAGCGTTTTTCGCGAAGAAAGGTTTGGCGGTATCGTGTTCGTCCGTGCCTCGCGGGAGCGTCCTCGCGCCCGTCTGTGGGACAGATTCGGGTGCCGCTCGAGGGGTGAACCTCTTTTTTCGGCGGGAAACCGCGCGTTCCTGGCCAACGTCGCCTGGGACAGTGTGGCCAAAAACGTCCCAGCTGGGGTGCTGCTTCTCATGGTGGAGCTCATTTTGTGGAGACGGACAGGGTGTCTGTTTGACAGAGTTCCAGAACGTTCCACCCCCCCCCCCCCCCCCAATCTCTTGACTGCAGATCGCATTTCAGCAGAGACATTCCTTTGTGTTGCACACTTCATTTATTTAATAAGGTCCGGACGCCTGACACCCTCCCCTGCACCCCCGAACCATTCCTCACCCCCCCTCCCCATGCTCTCCTACTGGCTTTATCTCTAACTTGTCACGCAGTGGGGGGAGTTACTGTGCCAGATGTTTTAGAGTACAAAATACCCGCTGATCCTTTTTTTTTTTTTTTTGGGTGGTGGGGGGGTGTCAAGGTGCAGGTGTGTGGGTTCATGCTGCACTCTGTAAAGAGTGGGCTTTGACCTGTGACCCCTTGGCTCCTCCATTTAACACTCAGCCAGGGTTCGTCCTTGTCCGCACGCAGTACGTCAGTGAAACATCTGCAGCGAAGGGTTTGTGTCTTATCGGGAGTGATGGAGCCTCACAGTCCTCGAAGGGAGGGAGGCGATTCGCTGTGGCCAGTGACCTGGAAGTACATCCTATCCCAGCACAGAGTCTCCTCAGTCAACACCGGTTCTGCACATTGTCAGTGGAGCAGTGGTATAGCATAGCGTGGTGCCAACAGAAGTCCTGTTGCTGTGTAGCATAGTGCTAAAGGAAGCTGTTCTTTGGGCATAATGTTAATAGAATTACATGGTGCTAAAGGAAGCCTTTGTGCAGTGTAGCGTAGCCTAGCATAGCATAGCGCTAAAGGCAGTCATGGACCAATGTAGCAGAGCATAGTGCTGAAGGCTGTCATGGACTAATGTAGCATAGCATAGTGCTAAAGGCAGTCATGGACTAATGTAGCATAGTGCTAAAGGCAGTCGTGGCACAGCGTAGCGTAGTGTTCAAGCTCCTGTAATCAGGGGGATTGCAGGTTCAAGTCCAGGGTGGGGCATTTCTGCTGCAGCTTTGCCGAGAGCTTCAGTAAATACCCAGTGGGTTATGTGTAAAAATGTCAGCTATGTAAACCACGCTGCGCAAGGGTGTGTTTTGCAAATAAATAGCGCTCGTAATCTCCAGCCCTTTGTTAGCCCTGGTGCAGGTGCTGTGTCTTTTTCCTTTTTCTTTCTCCCTCTCTGTGCCTCTCTTTCTTTCTGCCTCTCCCTCTCTCACTCCCTCACTCCCCCCCCCCCCCCCCAAATATCTCTCTGTCACACACGTACCGGCAGTCATCAGTCAGAAGTGCAGACGCTGCTGTTAACGTCTGATTTGCACGGCTTTATCCCCGACTTATTTTGCATTTGTGCTGTGGGACAGTGTGTGAAGTGCATTAGTTCCTTTCTCAGGGGTGGAACAGCAGTGGCTCATCTCAATCCCTGTCTATCACTACTTTTGGCTGGACCGCAACAGCAGGGCCAGCCCTACAAACGCAAATGTCTGTGACTGAGTCACTGAGTGATGAAGTTACACCATTGGTCGGCCGAGTTATGAAGTTACACCATTGGTCGCCGGTCCAGCCACATACTAGGTTTTGACCTGGTCTTGTTTGGGGTGTGAAGTCCAATCCCAAGGCATTATGTCACACTGTTGCATGCTCATTGCTCAACTCACAGAAACGGGGCTGACCCCTGACCTCTGACCTCCTCTGTGCACATACATATTTTGACAGCAGTAAAGGCAGTGAGCTCATTCTTAACCACTGGGGCCTGCCAATACCCTTCAGAGCGACAGTGACACTCCTACACACCGCACGTGCTCAGAGTGGGCCTGGAGGGGGGGTGGTCGGGGGTCGGGGGGGTGGGGTCAGTCAGGAGCCTCTCTTCACCCTCGTCAGCGGAGGATGGTGGGGGTTCCGCTGGGGGGGGCGGGGGTAACGGCAGGTGTGTTTACCGCCGGACTCGAGCGCCGTGTCGTCACGGCGATGAGCCGTTTCCAAGCAAAACATCCTGACCCGCCCGTGTGCGTGCCAGCGCCGGGAAACCTGCGCCATTCTGCTCCGTTTCCACCCTCAAATAAAACCAACCCGTCAGTGAAGTCCCTTCCTGCTGGGCTCCTCTTCTCAGAAACGAGCGGCTGCAGCGTTTAGAAGGTTTTCTTTGTGACTTAAATGCTTTATTAGGGCAGTTAGGCTGGAGGTAATGACCTGTGACCTGGCGTAAGATAAGGCTTTGTGTTATATTGGCAGTTTTAATTTTTTTGTTATTCTTTTTGAGATTTGAGATTAAGATTCGAGATGTCAGGGCTGCTGGACGGCCGGGCCTGTTTAGGCGCTGTTCTGGTGCGCGGGTGGGCCCGGTGTGGAATCCGGACCGCGCCGGTCGCCCGGGACGACGGCGTCTCGTCACGCTGGTCGCTGGTATGGATAAGGTCATTATCAATAAGGCCAACTTTAAATTACACTGAAGTTATACAAAATTAGGCTCATACACCCTGAACGTAATTCAGAATAGTTTATTCTCAGGATAGTGGGGTCTTCATGTATGGCTGTAGAAAGATCCGGGATGTTTCTACATCATGCTAATCGTCGCCCCTCGTCGACTTCTCTTCCGAAGCTCCAGCAGAGGGTTGCCGTTGGAGACCCTATGTGGGACAGCGGGTGTGCACCCTTGTGCGTGTCTGACTGTGAAACGCTCGGCAAACTCTAAGCTGTGAAATGCCCCAACACCCCCCCCCCCCCCCCCGTCCCGCCCCCATGGGACAGTAGAACTGTCAGCCCTCAGGCTGGATGTAGCCACAGCTACGACAGCAATGCTGATAGTACTGCCGAATTTCCAGCCCCGCTTGGTCCTGGGTTTGCTCAAGATTGTGATCTGGCTCTGAGTTGTAACACGCTAGCTGTGAGTTCAGAGCAGCCCGTTTCCAGGGATGCTGCTGCTGCTGTCGGCCAAGGGGACGAGGTTAGCCAAGCCGCCGCGGTTAGCGCTGTGATCTACGGCACGCTCTCTCTCCCCCTCTGTCATCCTCACACGCTTATCAGATCCAGCACTGTCACAAAGCTCTGCGTGACCTGCGTGTGTGTGTGTGTGTGTGTGTGTGCGTGTTTGTGTGCGTGTGTGTGTGTGTGTGTGTGCACTGTCACAAAGCTCCGCTCACACTGCACAGGGGCTTCCTCTGAGGAGCCTGTGACCTGCGTGTGTGTGTGTGTGCGTGTGTGCGTGTGTGCGTGTGTGCGTGTGTGTGTTTGTGTGCGTGTGCGTGTGTGTGTGCGTGTGCGTGCGTGTGCGTGTGTGTGTGCGTGTGCGTGTGGGTAGGCGTGTGTGTGCGTGTGTGTGCGTGCGTGCGCATGCGTGTTTGTGTGTGTGTGTGTGTGTGTGTGTGTGTGTGTGTGTGTGTGGGTGGCTGTATCTGTATGTGAGTTAGTGCAGCGCGTGTATTGGTCTTGTGTTTACACGCGTAAGAGAGTGTTTGTCATTGCGTGCGTGTGGCTGTACACAGAGCAGGCTGATCTCCATCTGTCCTTTCTCAAGTCTTACATCACAAACACTGCTGTGTTAATTATTAAAACGCACACTCGTGCACGTACACGCACTCACACACATGTAAACACGCACACACTCTCTCACACACACACACACACACTCTCACACACAAGTGCACACACACACACTCTCACACACATGCACGCACACACACTTTCTCACACGCATTCATGCACATGTACACACACACACCCACCCAGACACTCACACACACACACACACACACTCTCTCTCTCTCTCTGGGGGTGGTTGCAGGTTCTTGTTTTGTTTGCTTTGCTCTCTCTCATCCTGCTTTTGACCCATTTTAGAGCCGTGCTGCTTTGTCGCTGAGTCAGCACTTTTACCCCCTTATGTTGACTGTGCTCAGCAGCGACCCAGGTTCACTCTGAACACGGGTAAATATTTTGCTTTGTGTTTGTAATGTTCAAATATGTTGTCTTCTCAACCTCACCTCTTTTCTCTCATTTTCTCTCTCCCTGCGCCTTCTTTCCCTCTGCTTTTCCCTCTTTCCTTTCCCTCTTTCTCTCTTCCTCTTCACCTTGTCTGTCTTTTTTCCCTCTCTCTGGCTGCCTCCCTCTGTCATCTCTCCCTCTTTCTCTTTGCCTCTCTCTTCCCTCTCTCTCTCTCCCTTTCCTCTCCCTCTCTCCTCCTTCCCTCTCCCTCGTTCTCTCTCTCCTCCTTCCCTCTCCCTCGTTCTCTCTCTCCCCCTTTCCTCTCCCTCTCTCCTCCTTCCCTCTCCCTCGTTCTCTCTCTCCCCCTTTCCTCTCCCTCTCTCCTCCTTCCCTCTCCCTCTCCCTCTCTCTCTCCCTCCCTCCCCCAGCCCCCTCCATGCGGTGCTGTTTGCTGCAGGGTGTGGTGTTACGGGCGTGGCCATGCTGACTGTGGCAGTGAACCCCCTGACGGGGTTCCTGGGGGCGCTCAACATCTTCCTGTACACCTGCTGCTACACCCCCCTCAAGAGGCTGAGCATCGCCAACACCTGGGTGGGGGCTGTGGTGGGGGCCATCCCCCCCGTCATGGGCTGGACCGCGGCCACCGGGAGCCTGGACCTAGGTACCCGCCCGCACGCCTGTACAGCCCACACACACCTGTACACACCACACACACCACACACCTGTACACACCACACACACCTGTACACACCTGTACACACCACACACACCTGTACACACCACACACACCTGTACACACCACACACATATGTACACACCTGTACACACCACACACATATGTACACACCCCATTTACCTGTACATACCACACACACTGCGCACCGTACACACACTGCACACATCTTAGACATTCGCACCGCAGACACTAACGCATACACTGAGCACGCCTCCCTACAGTAGCGCACAGCCTAACCCGAATGCCCCTGGCCCGTTGGGGTGACCCTCCCCGTGGACTCCCGTGGGCTCAGGAGTGCTCAGCACAGTCCTGCTCCCCTTACCCAACATCCCAAGCCCACGGGGTCACGAGGACGTCCCGAAAACCTTCCAAAATGACCCCCCCCCCCCCTTTACCCCACTGTCACACCATTCCCACTGGCCTTCTCCTTAAAATGGTCTAATTCATCAGGAAATGCCATGAGCCCAAAGTGGTCATGGTGAATGTCACTGGCCTCCCCCCCCCGGCCTGAGTTTACATTTCACCTAAACCCCCGACCCGACCCCCCCCACCCCCCCCCACGCTGTTAGTCAGCAGGCTTTTATTGGTGATGCGGGCGGCTTAGGAAAACAGGGGAGGGGGCCGATATCCCAGGGTGCTTTGGCAGGGATGATAAGTGTGCTGTTATGGCAACTGATGTGTGTTTCTGCTTGTTGCTGGAAGTCTCGAGTGTGTGCTTGTGCGTGTTTACGCTGCGCTTGCCAGCGCTCAATGAGTCTGTTTACGGAGACATCTGAACGGGCTGGGAGACGGGCCTGCGTTTCTCCCGCCTGGCCTGCGCCGCAGTAAAGGTGTGCCTTCTCTCCAGGTTCCTCAGTCCTGGGCGGACGAGGACGCGGTCACTTTTAATTTAACTTCTTTATTTCTGATCGGGTGGAATAAGGAAGCTGGTGTGAAGGGAATAGCTGAAAAATGTCATGTTTGAACAGCACTTAAGTTATGAGCTTTACGGTTGAGCCTGATTACAGGTTAGCTAACAGCGCTGCCCAACTCCTGTTTCTGGAGATCTGCCATCCTGTTGGTTCTTACTGCAGCCCTAACAATGCTCACCTCATTCAGCAGCCAGAGATCTCACTGAGCTGCTGATTAGCAGAGTCAGGTGTGCTAGATTATAGAGCTGGACGGTAGATCTCCAGGAACAGGCTTGGACAGGCTTGGACAGGGTTGGACAGGGTTGGACAGGCTTGGACAGGGTTGGACAGGCTTGGACGGGGTTGGACGGGGTTGGACGGACTTGGACAGGGTTGGATGGACCTGGGTTAGCAACTCTACACACTCCTGGAACGCAGTGCACACGCGTGTGTTTTCCGTGTTCACAGGTGAAGTGGAGGCGGGGGTAGTCTCTGCGTTTCCCCCTGTGCTCTGGCTGTGTGTGCAGCAGCAGCTGGTCTGTGAACCTCTCCTGCCCTGGGGGGTGTGCCCCCGGAGACCCCCCCGCCCCCCCCACACACACACACACACACACACACACACACACCCCAGCCTCATTCTTTCATTTCTCTATCCCTTCTTCCATTCTCTGGCTCCATTCATTTCTGACCCTCGCTGTGAGGGCAGGGCAGAGACACAGGCAGGACACAGGCAGGACAGACATAGGCAGGACAGACACAGGCAGGGCAGAGACACAGGCTGGACACAGGCAGGACAGACACAGGCAGGACGGGAAACACACAGGGCGTTTTGGGTCTTTACCGCCCCCTCTCTGTCACATCCGCCGCCGGCCCCGCCCCGTACCGTGAGGACCCCTCAGCGGCCAGCTGGGTTTGCCCTGTGATGCAGCTCCAGGAGGGGCCCTGTCTGCGGGGCCACTCTCCAAGCTGCACGTCCACACAGCTGCTGGGTTACTGCACATCGCATGAGAGTTACAGAGGGGGACAACACTGAAACCGCTCAGTCACTGGAACACACACACACACACACACACACACACACAGGCACAGATGCACACACACACACACACACACATAGGCACAGATGCACACACACACACACACACAGGCACAGATGCACACACACGTGCACACACACACACACACAGAGGCACGCGCACACACACACACACACACACACACACACACATAGGCACAGATGCACACACACACACACACTCTCTAGAGCCATAGCGTGTGTGTGAAATGTGTCCGGATTTGAGATGCAGTAATCGGAGGCCAGCGCAGTCCCATCCTGTGGCTGTTTTTTCCCGGGTGGAAAGTTTGTCATGATTTTTTTTTCTTTTTTCTGTTGTGCAAAGGAAGCCATGTTTTAATTGTAGCACATGGTTTTGTATATTCATTCTAGTGAATGTTAGTTTGGTTTGCAGGTCATTCAACTTTTAATATGCTAATTGTAACTGAAATGCTCCCCCTTTCTCCCTCCCCTCCCTCTCCCCCCCCCTCGCCCTCCCTCCCTCCCTCCCTCCCTCTCTCCCCCCCTTTCTCTCTCTCTCTTTCTCTCCCTCTCCCTCTCCCCCCCCCCCCCCCCCCCCGCAGGTGCCCTGCTGTTGGGGGGCTTCCTGTACTGCTGGCAGTTCCCCCACTTTAACGCGCTCAGCTGGAACCTGCGGGAGGACTACTCTCGGGGCGGCTACCGAATGATGTCCGTCACCCACCCGGCGCTCTGCCGGAGGGTAGCCCTGCGCCACAGCCTGGGCCTGATTGGCCTGTCGGCCCTGGGCCCCGCCCTGGACCTCACCACCTGGACCTTCCCCCTGGTGTCGCTGCCCATCAACCTGTACATCAGCTACCTGGCCTTCCGCTTCTACCGGCGGGCGGACCGGGCCAGCGCCCGCGGCCTCTTCTTCTGCAGCCTGTGGCACCTGCCCATGCTGCTGCTGCTGCTGCTCACCTGCAAGAGGCCCCGGGGAGAGCCGGGCGACCCCGCCCCCGCGCTCACAGGCCCCGCCCCCGCGCTCACAGACCCCGCCCCTGTGCTCACAGGCCCCGCCCCCGCGCTCCTCGGCTCCGCCCCACAGAGCTAACATACTGCACACTGTCCATCTATGGCTTTATCCATCTCCACAACCGCACCCCCCCCCCCCCAGACCGTGGGACACTTCCTCCTCTCTGTGCCTCTCCTGCCAATCAGAGGGGCCGTTACGAACTCGCCGCCTTTCCTGCACGTGCCAAGCGGGGCGGGGGGGGCCTGGAAGCGCCTGCAAAGATAGAAATAAATATTTATCGTATTCAGGGAGCCTGTAATGTGATGATTTCAGTGTAAATAAGTAAATTATTGTGCACAGACACAAACCCCTACTTCCTGGTGTTTACTGTAAATTACTGTAGTTTCACGTCGTTGTACAGAATCAGTTGTCCCTTCTTGTTAACGTAGGAGTCCTTTATCTGGTTGTGGAAATGTCCTATTGTACCAAACAAAACCAAAAGAAAGGAACAGAAACGCAGTGTCCTTTAACTGTGCTGTAAGTTCACGTCATCAGAAATGCACAGGCTGTTGTTTGGCACAGGCTGAGCAGCAGTGAGCTCAACGGTTGTTAAAACGCCCTGAAATGACCTCTGAACTCGGGGGGGGGGGTTACTTCAAACGCGTCTGCGTGCTGTGTTCCGCTCGCTGATTGGATGTCGCCCTTGACGAGGGGGGCGGCTCTGTGGACTCTGCGCTCCGCCTCCTCTTTCCACTCCACCACCACGCTTCGCTTGGGAAACCCAGCGTCTGCGGGCCCAAAAGACAGTCGCCATTTTAAAATGCGCGCAAGACGCCAGCAAACGGACAGGTGCTCCGTTTCACGGAAAAATATTTTTTTTGTCCTTGTTTGTGTTTCGTCTGCAAAACATAAATTAAACATGGCATTTCAATCTGCAGTTCTCTTACCTGCCTGTGTGAGTCCTCCTCGTTTGTCCTGTTTCTCCAGTAAGTCCTGTGTCTCGTTTAGGACTTTTACCGTTGAATAGCAGTCACATCAGGGAGTGTGGGGTGTGGGAGGGTGGAGGGGGTCGCCAAATTGGCTGAACCGCATTTTGCTTTTAACCCCGTTTCGTTTGCGGTCGCACTTCCCTCTCTGTTCTCGTTACAGGATATTCCTTTTCCCAAACCCCTGCCTCCCCACCGGAAGCGTAGTTGGGATTAGGCACCGGGAATCGGGAATACAAGCGAGTAATTTCCTCTTAAAGAGCCCCAGTCTGGAGTGGCCTGGCCTGCCCTGGTCTGCTGTGTTTCATAGGCCCAGTGGAGGAAGTCGGGGGGGTGGGGGTGGGTGTGGGGGGCAGCTCCAGCTGTTGCCAGGAAAAGGGCTCAACCTGTGTGCAGATTGAATATCAGAATTCTGGTACCCACCACGGGGGTCTGTGTGTGCGCCCCAGTGCCCCGGGACAGTAGCGTTGGGCTCCTCACTCTTCGCCCACCTCTTGCAGTCGTTGCATTTATTTACTTTATGTTTTTGTATTTTGTTTTTTCCTTCTAGCAGTAAAGCATTGCCTCTGCTCTTCTGTCTCAGGGCATCTGCTGCTCTGCCCGCTTCCTGTTCCGGAATGGACAACTGTGATGCCATATCCCTCTTACCCGTTCTGTCTTTGACAAACGGTTTTATTTTCATTTTTATTTTTTTTAAATTGTCAAATAGACAGGGATGTTAAGTACTTTCCACCTACCTTCAGGACAGAGGTGAAAAGTCAGCAGCTGCATATGTTTTATTTACCTTTCTTTTGTATTTGCTATTTTCATTCACCCTTTTGGTTTATGATTGCTTAATAATTATTTAATATTAATAATTTAAAGCAGGCTTCTCTAGGCTTCTTTTCCCTTGGTTCCTCATTTGAGGAGCAGTTGTAGAGTTCTTGGCAGATTGTTCCGCCCCCGTCTGGGTCTCACAAACTGAAAATGGATCTGCTTTCCTGGAGTGTACAAGGTGAGTCCTTGATTTATGGTTTTGGTTTTAAGAGCGGTTAACTTGCACTAGCGCACGCACACACACACACCCTTGGTTAGAATGTGGAATTACATTTTTCATGAGTGAGATGAGAATAGAATTTATTTTTTCTTTTTTTGTTAATTCCAGGAAAGAAAATCTCATTTGGAAATGCAATGTCTGAAAAGTTCAACTTCAATTTTTCCCTTTCTTCAGAGAGACTGGAGAATTTAACTACCGCCAGAGTCCACAACATTTTAATAAAACAATCATAGGTAAACTCGTTTAATCCCCCAAACAGAAATTGGGTCCTAAACGTTTCTGTCTTTTATGCCCGTTGCTGACTCTTGGGTCACCGGAGCTTTCACCGAACTTTATTGCACGGCTTGCGTTTTCCCCCCTGCACGTGCAAAATGTGAAGAACACGTCTAAACAGGGCCACCTCTACGGAGTAGACGCATAGTACCGCACGGTATGACTTTACCAGGGTAAACATTCTAGTGTGAACATAGTGTTGAGGTTTTATTATTATTATTACTACTATTATTATTATTATTATTTTTGTTGTTGTTGTTGTTGTTATTAGGCCTACTAGGTCTACGGCCTACATGTAATTCAGTGTAGGCCTATTTCACGAGGGTGAGTTTGACAGACTAAGGCAATGATTTTCACCTTAAATTTCCGCAGCAGCGAGTCAAACACCACGCAGAATTTGTGGCGCATAGGCCTGTGACAACTGAGTGGGAAACTTCACAAAACATCTGGTTTTGTGAAGTTATTTCATGCTCCTGGCGACCCCACCGCGCGGAATTCTGCGCAAGAAGTCGAGGCGAACAAGACTGGTCCCGGACCACACGGTCATTTGTGACGGAACTGCGGGAGATGTTCGAACATCTGCCCGACTCTTTCAGCGACTTCCACGCGCTCGGGCGGCGATTGTGCTTGTCCCCTCGTGCAGAAACTGAACTTTTTCGCTATTGTCCTTCACGCGCATTCTAATGCTAATTCTTCAAGAGGCTCGAGGACTTGCAAACAGATGTGTAGCATTCGGTTCATGTTGTAGTCCATTTGTTTAACAGTGTTTGGCAAGACATTAGCAGGATTTTACATTTTAGTCAGGATCTTTCATGAAGCATTTAGGTTAAGTCTGAAGGGCGGTCCAAATAGATAAACTGTCAATATTGGACGAAAGTTTGCAGTTAATTAGGCTAGTTAGTGATAAAAATTAGTTAAAATAAGAGAAGGTAGGCTATTTAAAAAAATAAATAGGCGCGTGTGTGGCATGGTGGCCTATATAAACAATTACTAAAACTATTAAAAAGTCCCAGCTTTTGAATGCTGCTTTCCATTTGATCATAGTGAAGTTGCGTGTGTGTGTAAGACAGAGAGGACACATAGGCTAATAGTGTGTATATATATACATATATTTGCAGAATTGAGCTTCCACCTCTGCTAATTGTTTGCTTGGTCTCTGAAAATATTTCATCACATTTACTTTGTCAAATTTTCTAGTAACTTTGAACATTTGGAAGCAGCATACGTTATTAATGCAATGTGCTGCTGTTGAGTAAATACTAGTTAAAATAAGTAGGTAATTAAATATGAATTAAAATGAATAAAATGACGTTGCGCGAATTTTATTATTATTATTATTATTATTATTATTATTATTATTATTATAGCAGCAGTAGAAGCTGCTGTAGTTATAGCATTATATTATATAAAGAATCACTTTAGTAGCCTATTTTTAGGTTAAGTAGCGGATCTTGATAATGTCATTATGCGAAATTATCCTAGTGCTGATAAGAAGGATTTGTTTCAGGAACTACATGGGTATTTGTTTGTGAAAATCTTATTAATTTTACGCAGGGCAGAGTAGCCTATACGTTATTCGTTATTCCCTTGCTAAACACACACGCATATACAAACACTGATTAATATTAGCCTAATAAACAAATGTAAATCATATGCCCTGAAATGAAAAAAACGCATTGTACAGTGAAACGTTTGCTTCTGCTACAGTTGTCCCGCAGTTTAGAGGTCAATTTAGTCGCTGCCCTCCTTGCTCGTCGGCGTCTCTGTGTTGTCATATTAATCCAATTTGCTTAAGCGACTAGCACAAACCTTGCCCGTGCGTCTGTTGTCCGTACTGACCAAATATCTTGGTGCTCCGTAATGGTTTTCTAATTTCGCTGAAATAGTCCCATTCGGAAGGGTTCCATCTGGAATCTGGAAATGTCAAAGGGTAATGCGAGCTTCAGCACGCTTTATTTCAGAGAAATAACCCTGGTTAGCATCTGCTTAAAGGGAAACGTAGCCGCGGAGAGAGGAGTATCGAAGCAACAGTTGTTTTTTAACAGTATTATATTTTGGTCAGTGTCGATCTGGGTCGCGCGTTTGCATCGAAAAAATGTTTTCAGAAAAGTTCAGGAAGATAAAAAAAGAATAACCTTGCCAAACTTTTACCTATTCATTCTTGGCAGTCTGTAATTTTGTTTTCTCATTTACAGTGCACCGTTGTGTCTCATATGGGGTCCCAACCTTATAACAGTAGGCTATTGTAACCGTGTTTCATTTTGACCAGTGAAACGGCTACGAAACTTAATTTAACAATTGAAAACTCAATTTAACAATTGAGACATGCTTAAGCATGTTCATGTTGAACATGTAAATTGATAATTTTTTTCTGTATAAATTTGGAAGACAACATTTAAATCTGTTAATCTATAGATCTTTTCCAATCCCTGGACTGGAAAGAAAATTTTTATATGGAGTATTCCCAATTTTATAACACTATCTGTTTGTATAAAAATCAATAGGCTACGGTAATAGCCGTGTGTTAGGCAAGGTATAGCTTACCGTCTGTGTGAGAGACTTTTCTCGTAAATCTTCAAATTTAGGCTATTGCTTTTTCAGTTTTCTTTGTTGACACAGTTTCGTAATCTTTATGTTGAACGTATGTGCCTAAGTCATAGAACAAGCGAGGCAAATCTGTATTGCTTTTTTAATGTCTAAATGGGGAGTCCAGGAAATAACAGACAGGTGGCACGAGCTTCCACGCGAATAATTCCCAAAAAACAAAAACAAAAACAAAGCCATACCCTCCGAGTAGCCGATTTGATTCGAGAGACCGAAACAAGTTCCAACGCAGTGCTGGATGCGCTATAAGTTTGGAAAAAATCGAAAAATAAATAAGCCTGGACTTGACCGGTCTATTGTCGTCATAACACCTTTTGGGCCTACATCTTACAATTCACAGAACATTTCACATGGCCTAACACAACCTAAGGCAACCTAAACATTTACAAATAAATAAATGGCTAAAGTTATTTTAAGAAATGAGATGCCGTTTTTCCCCCAGAGACTTACAAATTGATGTTTATATGAGTTTCACACCATTTTGAAGAAAATAATAATACTTTAAAAAGTGTAATTCTGCTATTCATTTTCAGACGGTTTTCATTAGTTTTTGATTTCGTGTTTGGGTAAATTCTCCCTTTAGACTTGGGGATTCGGAAATATTAAATTTCAACAAATTACTATTGTTAGTCATTGATCTGACTATTGATAATTAGTTACAACCATGAGTCATCCTATTATTATTATTATTATTATTATTATTATTAGTATTATTAGTATTATTAGTATTATTATTAGTATGTACTTCAGTCATCAAAAGCTTCATTATCTCCTGTAGCTTTTGTTAGGGGCAGATGCATTATTGCTAAATAAAGCTGTTGAAACTTTTTAGAAAATGTAGACCACTTATTAACATAGCTGCAAATAGGTAGCATACTGATTCAACAAGTCTAAGTATAGTTAATACAAAACTGTTAATGATTAGATTATATTAATTATTATAGCAGTAATAATTAAAAATACATTTAGACATATTGGCTTACTCTTTGGTGAGACGCCTTTAATGACAAATTAAGAAATGCGTTATTGATACGCTTCACTTCAAAAGATCCTGAGCAATGTGATTTCAGGTTGTTATGCCGCGTAGCCTATTCGATGTTGATAGTATACAAATCAAAATATGTAGCCTATATTTTTATTATGGTATAACAATTTTTAAAATATAAAAATATAGAGATTAAAAAAAAAATTAATAACGCAAAACTGATACTGGGTTCAAGAAACTGAAACTGTTAGAGATCGTTTCTTCACTTTGTCATCAGCAGAATATCCATCTAGTATGAACATTCCTTCTGGCGATAACAGTAGTATTATAGGCTAGTAGCAGAAGTAGTAGCGGATGTTATTTATGTAGTATAGCCTAGTTGTCCTGCGCGTATAAATGCTCGATGTGGTGGTATATGATAACATAAGTGAAGTTGCGCTGCTAGGGGCAGACATAAATACTATTTGGGCAAAAGACACTGAAGCGGAATGTTTGTCTCGGAATGCCCTCGCTGTGTGTTTGTACGCGCTAAATCATGCTTGAAAACCGAGTTGAAGAAATTCACACTGGGTGGACATTCTTGACAGGTTTCCCACCAAAAGCAAGATTTGTAACACTGTGGAATCTCCCAATCTTGCAAATAAAGGAAATCTAGTTTAATGGTTGCTTATCCAATAGGAGCGTTTAATCACCTCGGCGAGAGAAGAGTCCCACGCCAGACCCCACCCATCCTCTCTTATGATAGGTCTATTTCCATCAACAAATGGATAATTATAATACGGAGCTGCTGCGATAGGCCAGCGCCAATGTCTGTCATAAACCACTTGCTCCCGTGCGAGGACCTAGTAGTCTGCAGGACGCTCGGTGCTTGCAGTAGCTCGCAGGATGGGCGACGGGATGCGCTGAGCGAAAGGGCGAGAGGGTACGGCTTTGGAACAGCACCGAAGCGCGCACTTGTACATAAAACATTTTCAGTTTCTTCACCTTAGTTATGTTAGGAATCCGCCGGAACACGTCTTGAATTTGCACCCGAAGGGATGTTGTCCGCTTTAGCTTAGTTTTCTTGTCTTTTCTTTACCTTTCTTTTTTTTCCCCTCAAAGGACTTAATATCTATTCCTCGAGGATTTTTCTCCGTGCTACCTGGAATGGACAACTTTGCCAGTATGTCTCGTTGGATTATGGTTTGTACCCGCAAGGCTTATGGAATATAGTCTGATTTGTCACAATCTATATGCGTTCTCATACAGCCCCGTGAAAAAGAAACTCTTACTTCTGTGCATCATGTTTCTGTTGTGGGTATATATGCTATATTCCTGCGTAGGTTACTGTACTACTATGCCAAGTTTAGTAGTGGACACTTATCGGGGGAAAGAGACGGAGTCCGCCGGTAAAAGGACAGCGAGCGGCAGGGCAGAGCTGATGTCCAAGCTTCTGCCCAGACCCCAAAGCTGGGTGGATTTAGAATCCGATTACGATGAACCTTCCGTCAGGACGGCTTCTAGAGACTTGCTAAATAACGAGATTGAAGTGGACAGAGCCGACGACTGGGACGAAATTAGGGGCGAGCAGAGATCCCCTGAGCCAAGTGCCATGTCAAGTTTCTCCAATGGATCGGGCAGCAAGAAGCTGCCCCAGGCGATCATCATCGGGGTGAAGAAGGGAGGTACGCGCGCGCTGCTCGAGTTTCTTCGCGTGCATCCAGACATCAGGGCCGTGGGAGCCGAGCCGCACTTCTTCGACAGGAACTACGACAACGGACTGGATTGGTACAGGTAAATACGATTGAGTGCAATTAAAAACGAGGGTACATATTTAACTGAAATTAAATATAACGGGAAAAAACCCCAGTAATAATAGGATATACATATTGCAACGAATAAAATGCTGCGAATCGCAGCGATATCAGTGCCTACTGAACTACCAAACTGCTGTCAGATGGAAAAACGAAATATTCATTTCCAGTTGCTCTAACATAAAAGAGCCAGTGTCTTTCGGCGAATAGCCTACATGCATCGCATTGTGTTTCGGGTACAGAATATTTATTTCTTCGTACAGTGGCCAAATCACACGCGCTTGCTTCACAGATAGTCTGTATACAAAGCATGGGTAACTTAATTTTTAAATATAAAACGGCGAAATGGTTTCCTTCTGAATTGCTGTGCAAAAATATAATAAATAAATAACTGCATTTAAAAATACATTAGACTAGTCGCAAGCGAAATGTATTTTTCATGAGTTGTATTTGTATGCATATCAAGCACTGAAAATGTGACTAATGTCATTTTGTAAGGAATGGCCAGGAATATATCTTCATATTTTGAAGTATCTGTTGAATTTCATTAAAATGCTTTCTATTCCATTTTTGCGAGGACGGCCTATGAACGTCCTGCCTTCAGAATATCAAATTTGAGTCTTTATTTCTTATAAATTGAGAGAGCCCTCATAATACTCTGTCTGCCGACGGATATCCAGCGGGACCCTCCAAGTCACTCCTTGGGAAATAAAAGGTCAAGTCTTCTTGCTGTTTGAAATATATTCCGTTAATTAAAAAAAAAACAAACAAAAAAAAACACGTTAATATATATTTATATGTATGCCCTTATATACGTTACAAGCCTGTATCATGGAGCGTTTCTATTGCAGAAATGACAGATAATAGGCCCCTATCACTCCGTATGTAGCAAAGCCATCCGCTTTCGCTTGCTTTCTGAGGCAAATGCATATCAATCGCGTTTGTGTGGAGTTTCAACTTGAAACAGACTCCATGTACGTTTCCGACTTAAAAGTAACCAAATTAAATAAATACAAGACTCTCTTTCACGGCTGACTCGGCGTGTCTCTGGCAGAACGGGGAACCGAGCAACAAGACCGAGCTCGCAGTTTATCAGGAAGGGCGCCTCGGGCATTTTCATCTTACTAGGAAACACGACAAATAATTCTCTGCCTAGTCTTAATGCGGTTTATTCTGTGGATGAGTGGAGACTCCATATTTAATGGTCTTTGGGCTGATATTATTTGAAATGCCCCTGCGTTTGAGAGGCACACACGCCACAAATTGGCGTTGAGCAGTGGTCTCTGTTGGACAGAGGAGAACACTGCAGGCAAACAATTTTAGACATTTCCTTTTCATTTTGTTGCGCGCTTTAGTGTTTTTAATGGTCCATGATTAATTTTAGAAATACAATTTTGATCTGGTCTGCATACTCGCCATTTTGCGCCACCCTTGATTCTTATTTGTCTAATTGTAACATGGCATTACATGACAACGTTGCGTTATGGTATTATTTGAACTGTCATATATAATGTGTTTATTTAATTTTTTTTTTTTTGAAAAATTGAGTTTCATTTTAAAATATCATAGAACAAAATCGCAAAACTATTGGAATGAAAAGTAAAAAAAAAAAAAGTTATGTAGATATTGAAAACTTAGTTTGAAACAAAACTTGCATTAAAAAGTGCACTAAAAGTTAACTTTATAATGAATAAATAGCTTTTCAAAGCACTATTCCTGTAACTATTTATGCTGATGACCGACCGTGCGGTTTAGTGATAATTTGCTAGTAGCCTGATTGCAGTTCATACTTTTCTATATGGAGTGCGTTATTTTGTAAATGAATGAAAGTGTCTACATCTAATCACTTGAATTTCTCAAAAGGATTCTCGCTTGCGCTGACTAAAATACATAGGAAGATAAATAAACTCAGACGTCACTGCAGTCTACAAGACAATGGCATTAGAGCGATTTGGAATACACTTAAGAAAACCTTTCAAGGCATTGTTTAATAAAGTAAGGCTAACTCTCTTTTGTGCTTGTAATTTGCATTTCAATAAGTACAAATACATTTAGAAGTGCAGGCTGAATAATTAAACTAAGCAACCCTTATATTTACGACGTAGGCCTGCTGTCCTATTAAGAAATAACAGTAATGTGGGAATCGCTTGTTTCAAAAGTGTTTAAAATATTCTGTTAAAAAAAACCCTCTAGAGTATTAACTCAAATAATATATAGGCGACTACTCAATAAATACTTAATACTCATTCGCTGAATTAGTTAAATAAACAAAAGAAATGGTTTTATGGTGCAATTCATTCGTAGCATATGGAGTTGTCCACTTTAAATAAAAAAAATGAAAGTAAAAAGCCCCCGGGGACTCATTTCAGCAAAATTGCCACCCCCATATTATATATCCTAGTATTTGCCCCGGGAAAATATAAATAAATAATGAAGAATACTTTCTGGCCTATTCAATACTGTGAAAAGTTTAGGGCCTATTTTGCCTCCAGATTGAAATTATTATAGATTATTATAATTAGCTTGGGAAAAATTTGCATGTTATAAAAATCTAATCTTGACGTTTGAGTCAAACCATGGGCCGTAGGTAATTGTTCTCATTTAAGCGAGTTCAGACTCCGTGTATTCTAAATAGGCTGTCAGCCGAATCTTGCACCAGGGATTAGACTTTTTGTTTTAGGAGGGGGGCTTTCATTGGGGCGAAAAAATAAAAATGCGTTTTACATGTGGAATACATGAGAATAAAGAGGGGAAAACTAGACATATGTGTAGGCTACAATGTCCACTGCCGCATACACACATGCGCAAAAGCACTTGGATTACAACTCAGAAGCTTGAGGGCTTTGCTGTGATGTTCTTTTCCCACTTAACCCCGAAGACATCTCCAGAAAAAGGAAAGTTTTCGCTTCCTCGTCCGCAGAGCCAGAGCAGAACTAATAACCCCTCTGACAAGTTGATAAAAAAAACAGCGCGGGATAGCATGGCTCTCTGAATAAACGGATTTCGTCTGCCCGGAGAAAAAGTGCAGTCAATTAGATATGCACGAAGTTTATGGCCCAACAAAGACAGAAAAAATGAAAGGGAGACCAACTCAGCACCCACAGCATTGATCGAATGGACAGAGAGGCGCGTTTTACGCATGTGTAAACAAAAGCACAAAAAAAAACCATGGGAGGCTTTAATTCTTTAGTTTTTTTTTTTTTTTTTTGCAGCCTCTTGCTTTACCTTGTTTATGACTGGTAGGCCTACTGTAGAAATTTAAAAAAGACGAAATCAAGAGATTTCTTTCCTCCCTACTTAACTTTTTTTTCGCCACAGACGGCTTATTTATATCGCCAACTAGTCTACATCCGTTCGTTATTTTAAACGTGATAATGGCATTGGACTCAATGCTTTAGCTATTAGGCGCTGCGGTCGGGAAAACTTGCTAAATTCTGCTGGGAGCGCGCGATTGTGAACACTAGTTGCGTGTTATGTTTGAGTCAAGAAGAAGCAAGCCCCCTTTTAAGCCATATTTACTGTGAAAGCAAGAGGCGGCGTTGTCTGCTTGCCGGCTCCACGGTTTAAGTGACAAATAAAATAAACATGCATGCATCTGCCGCAGAGTCGGGGTTCCGCTGCTCCTATCAGGGGACAGGGGCTTTATTTGGCGTGCTTCGGGGCCTGTTTGGGTCTCCCTTTATCCTCCCAAATCCGAAATAAATCGCCTCTCACTTCTTATCTTCAAAACGATAATGGAAACAACGCTAATTGCAACAAAGTGCGGCTTTGCAATGCAGATCTGAGAAGTTAAGTGACCTTGACTCAGTATCAGTGGAAATTTAACTGGAGGACGAATTTCCCATGGGCAAATATGCCCGCATTTCTCCCCAAACCGTCACAAAGCGCTTACAATACTAATAACAGATGGGGACTTACCAGTATCCAGAGATAAGAGTATCTTTTACATGGCAGTCAGTAAGACTAATAACGTGTGTATTTGTTGAGCTGAAACGTGGCCTTAATTTTGTCCTAATCGGAGCCAGGCTAAACGGCACGTATTAGCTCATAAAATCAACTCCGTCTTATTACACGAATTTTACTTGGCTGTATTTTAACCTTCACAGTGAAGTAGGGGGCAGGAGATTAAACCACATCACGAACTAAAGCCGCTTCGTTGGCACTGTCTGCGTTTGAAACGGGCCTCTGAGGATTCAGAGTTGCCTTCGCCTGTGGATAATGCAAGGCTGCACAGTACCAACGGCTGGCTGATCTTTGCAGACAGATGGCCGGGAAGTTTACGAAGACGTCATAGGTGATTTTTTTCTCAGGGACGGTACGGGTAGAGGTCGGCATAATGTTAACGCTGCGCAGCGCAGCGCCCTGGCAACCGATAGGTGTAACGTCACAACGCTGGTTACATGGGCCTAAAATCCGCATCCACCGTGTGACTGCACAATTATGCAGTATCGGTCAGATTACTGATGCTACAGCTGTTCTTCTCGGTGTAAATGTTTCAGTCGCGTTATTCCTGTTTTGAGTACGGAGGAGGCCTGCGCGTCTATCTCAGTTATTTTACTGCTTTAACTCTGGCGTGAACAGAGGCTGAATACTTTTAGACTTCTGTGTTTGTTTTTTGACCAACGGTTGTGTGTGCTGAGTTTAAGTTTAACCAAATGAACCTAATGGTCCAGCGTTATGCTAACACTAGAATGTTATCTTAATGTGCCTGACCTGTACCACCTGTTACAGGGTACTGCTAATTCAAGTTTAGCAAAGTTTATATGAGTTGATGGGGCAAAATGCACTCCCATTGGAGTTGATATAACTTTGAACATTTAAATTTTAAGCTTTTAAGTTTATGTGTTGCTGTGAGTGTGCAAGGTTAAGAGAGGAGTTGCACAACCAAAGACAATATACGCACTTGACTGTTGCAACTATTTGTTTTGCTATCTTTTGGTTATCAGATTTTCAAAAATTGACTTTGTTTTTTTCACTCAATTAATTGAAATCTTTTCCTAAATATAAAACAAAATTAATTGCTAAAGGCTGCTGTCATAGCTGCAGTACATGTGATTTATTTTATTAATGAAAAATAAACACTACGTGTCATGTTGCCTTTCAGTTTCGCAGAGAATTTTAGTTTTGACAGTTGTGCGACGCTGTCACAGCGCGGTGGTGTTTTCGGCTAAGGCCTCGCCATATCAACCTGTAAATATTGTGTATGCTATCTTGCGTAGCCACCCTGTACCCCCCACCCCCCTTCCCTGCGCGTTTTCGCAGCGAGAGAAAAGCTCGGGCAGAGAGATCCCTCAGAACCATCGCGAGTGGAAATTCTAAAGGGCGCATCGCCGTGAAGGCAGCTGGCTCGAGCGGCGCTCCCCTTCTGGAAAGTTTTTGTAAGCCTCGCCCCCCCCCCCCCCCCAACCCCCCCCCCCCCCCCCCCTTTTTTTTTTTATTTATAAAAAGTGGAGGATAAACAGAGCAGCAGGACCTCTTCAGGAGAGAGGAAACCCTACTTCATTGTTAATGCCCGCGGTTTCGCGGGTAGCTTTAGGCCCGGGGATCCAGAGCTCCCCTGCGGTAGAGCTGCTGTGGCAGAGAGGTGGAAGTGCGTCGGATGGTGCTCCGACCGGGAAGTTCACCCTGTGACACGCCAAGGCCTAAATGCAAGCGCTGTTTCAGAGCCTGGACCAGCCTGGACTGCCTTGCCTTCAAACTAGATTCGGCATCACAGTATGCTCATCCTGTAACTGCATAAATGTCTCTTTCTCTCTTTCTCTTTCTCTTTCATTTCTCTCTCTCTCTCTCTCTTTCTCTCTCTCTCTCTATCTCTCTCTCTCTCTCTCTCTCATTGCTGTGAAGTTCAGGTGTTCGCTGTCTTTCTGTTGGGTGCGCTTTGGGGGAATCTGCAGTGTTGATCACCCCTTGATTCTCATCCTTTTCTTCATGGAACTCCTGTGGTGCTTGGCTTACACTGTTACACCAGCTAAATGTGAGCGGAAACAGAGAGATAGAGAGAGAGGGAGTGAAAGAGAGAGAGAGAGGAACTCAGCCAATGGTAACAGACTCATGATGGCGTTCTGGCGTAGCGTGTCGGCCTTCACGTGCATCAGGAAGACGGGCGGCCTGTCAGACCCTCGGCCTTCCTTCGCCAAGCTCCCGCCCGCGTCTGCCTTTGGAATTCCACCGGCCGGGCACGTGTGGGAGAAAGGGAGGGGCAACATGGCCGACGGCGACGTGTCCATCGCGGGAGTGTGCCGTAATACAGCGGGTTTTATTCCCGCGCAGACGCAATGCGCAGACGCAATGCGCAGGACGCCACCCCCTTTTTCTTAAGCCACGTGCCGGGGCTCCGCGTTTTTCGCGGGGGTAGCTGAACCCCTCCGTGGAGTTTCCGGAACGATCCGCCCCCGCGAGCGGTTTGACGGACAGGCGCCGTGGCATTCCCAGCCGAGGGCCAGAAACGTTCTCCTGACGTTTCAGGAACGTTGTATCGCGGTTGCTGCTGCAGCACCGGCGGCGACAGGGCCAGGGTTCGGTCATGTTAGCCGGCTTCTTCTGCTGTCTGTCGGTGCAAAAAATTATAATCGCACGTCACCCTGCATAATGTTTTTGGGGTTTTCCTTTGTTGTCTGCGCTCCCTCTGGTACGTGTGTCACCGTAGCAAAAGCCACTAATGTAGGGGAGGGAGAAGAAAAAAAGTAAGTGGTACATTTGTTTCTCGATGAGGAAAACTTCATTTGCAATTTGCCGTTGCCGACCAAGATACGTAGTCATTTATTTCAACCCTTCCTGCCGTGCCGGATGCATTTAAGCTGAAAAAACGTATTGGTTTTGAAGTGCCTTTGATATTTAATTGCTGAGCTGTGGCTTTGCTTTCGTGCTGTCTTGCCTTGCAGCTTTCGTGTTTGATTCATGCGGCATGTCTGCTGCTTTCGCAGTCCTCCCAGCCTTGTATTTACGATGTTAAAAAAAAAAAAAGAGAGCGAGAAAGAAATTGTTTTAAGCACTTTAGGAGGTTGCACCCAGAGTTTCAGCTCTGGCACTCTGGGACGGAGGTTTCCTGAAATTGGACTGAAATTGGGGAACGTGGACGCCTGCTGAAAACACTAATCCAATTTATTCCCGCCCTCCTGGAATAGTTTTTTCTCAACAGGCGTGAGAGTGAGAGCTGGGACAGGCTGTCCTTCCCTGTGTGTTTCCCAATGCCGGTCAGATGACTGA